>CAWUFW010021561.1:0-117611 GCA_963921515.1 Calotriton arnoldi
AGGAAATTTGTATGAGGCCAGTGATGCCACACTTTCCCACACACAAATGTGTGAAAAAAGTGATTTTTTTCAGCTAAAATTGAGGTTTGCAAGGGATTCTGGGTAAGGAAACGTTGGGGGATCCACGCAAGCCATACCTCCCTGGAAGCCCCCGGGTGTCTACTTTTCAGAAATGTGTGTGTTTGGTAGGTTTCCCTAGATGGCCGCCGAGCACGAGGCCAAAAACCCAGGTGACTCCCCTTGCAAAACCAGGTGGTTTTGAGATAGGCAATTTTGAGGTCGCCTCACTACGTTGTGGGCCCTTGCCTGTCGCGAGTACTTGGGCCTCCCACACAAGTGAGGCACCATTTTTATCGGGAGACCTGGGGGAACGCTGGGTGGTAGGAAATTTGTGTGAGGCCAGTGATGCCACACTTTCCCACACACAAATATGTGAAAAAAGTGATTTTTTCAGCTAAAATTGAGGTTTGCAAGGGATTCTGGGTAAGGAAACGTTGGGGGATCCACGCAAGCCATACCTCCCTGGAAGCCCCCGGGTGTCTACTTTTCAGAAATGTGTGTGTTTGGTAGGTTTCCCTAGATGGCCGCCGAGCACGGGGCCAAAAACCCAGGTGACCCCCCTTGCAAAACCAGGTGGTTTTGAGATAGGCAATTTTGAGGTCGCCTCACTACGTTGTGGGCCCTTGCCTGTCGCGAGTACTTGGGCCTCCCACACAAGTGAGGCACCATTTTTATCGGGAGACCTGGGGGAACGCTGGGTGGTAGGAAATTTGTGTGAGGCCAGTGATGCCACACTTTCCCACACACAAATGTGTGAAAAAAGTGATTTTTTCAGCTAAAATTGAGGTTTGCAAGGGATTCTGGGTAAGGAAACGTTGGGGGATCCACGCAAGCCATACCTCCCTGGAAGCCCCGGGTGTCTACTTTTCAGAAATGTGTGGGTTTGGTAGGTTTCCTAGATGGCCGCCGAGCACGGGGCCAAAAACCCAGGTGACTCCCCTTGCAAAACCAGGTGGTTTTGAGATAGGCAATTTTGAGGTCGCCTCACTACGTTGTGGGCCCTTGCCTGTCGCGGGTACTTGGGCCTCCCACACAAGTGAGGCACCATTTTTATCGGGAGACCTGGGGGAACGCTGGGTGGTAGGAAATTTGTGTGAGGCCAGTGATGCCACACTTTCCCACACACAAATGTGTGAAAAAAGTGATTTTTTCAGCTAAAATTGAGGTTTGCAAGGGATTCTGGGTAAGGAAACGTTGGGGGATCCACGCAAGCCATACCTCCCTGGAAGCCCCCGTGTGTCTACTTTTCAGAAATGTGTGTGTTTGGTAGGTTTCCCTAGATGGCCGCCGAGCACGGGGCCAAAAACCCAGGTGACCCCCCTTGCAAAACCAGGTGGTTTTGAGATAGGCAATTTTGAGGTCGCCTCACTACGTTGTGGGCCCTTGCCTGTCGCGAGTACTTGGGCCTCCCACACAAGTGAGGCACCATTTTTATCGGGAGACCTGGGGGAACGCTGGGTGGTAGGAAATTTGTGTGAGGCCAGTGATGCCACACTTTCCCACACACAAATGTGTGAAAAAAGTGATTTTTTCAGCTAAAATTGAGGTTTGCAAGGGATTCTGGGTAAGGAAACGTTGGGGGATCCACGCAAGCCATACCTCCCTGGAAGCCCCCGGGTGTCTACTTTTCAGAAATGTGTGGGTTTGGTAGGTTTCCCTAGATGGCCGTCGAGCACGGGGCCAAAAACCCAGGTGACCCCCCTT
Organism: Calotriton arnoldi; assembly: GCA_963921515.1. Taxonomy (NCBI): domain Eukaryota; kingdom Metazoa; phylum Chordata; class Amphibia; order Caudata; family Salamandridae; genus Calotriton; species Calotriton arnoldi. The sequence continues at coordinate 1,765 of CAWUFW010021561.1, forward strand.
GCAAAACCAGGTGGTTTTGAGATAGGCAATTTTGAGGTCGCCTCACTACGTTGTGGGCCCTTGCCTGTCGCGGGTACTTGGGCCTCCCACACAAGTGAGGCACCATTTTTATCGGGAGACCTGGGGGAACGCTGGGTGGTAGGAAATTTGTGTGAGGCCAGTGATGCCACACTTTCCCACACACAAATGTGTGAAAAAAGTGATTTTTTCAGCTAAAATTGAGGTTTGCAAGGGATTCTGGGCAAGGAAACGTTGGGGGATCCACGCAAGCCATACCTCCCTGCAAGCCCCCGGGTGTCTAGTTTTCAGAAATGTGTGGGTTTGGTAGGTTTCCCTAGATGGCCGCCGAGCACGGGGCCAAAAACCCAGGTGACCCCCCCTTGCAAAACCAGGTGGTTTTGAGATAGGCAATTTTGAGGTCGCCTCACTACGTTGTGGGCCCTTGCCTGTCGCGGGTACTTGGGCCTCCCACACAAGTGAGGCACCATTTTTATCGGGAGACCTGGGGGAACGCTGGGTGGTAGGAAATTTGTGTGAGGCCAGTGATGCCACACTTTCCCACACACAAATGTGTGAAAAAAGTGATTTTTTCAGCTAAAATTGAGGTTTGCAAGGGATTCTGGGTAAGGAAACGTTGGGGGATCCACGCAAGCCATACCTCCCTGGAAGCCCCCGGGTGTCTACTTTTCAGAAATGTGTGTGTTTGGTAGGTTTCCCTAGGTGCCGGCAGAGCTAGGGTTCACAAACTACAGCTAGGCATTTTGCCCAAAAAGGGTCATTTTTCACTGCGAAATTGAGGTGTGACCACGTTGCGTTTTGCGCCGTTTCCTGTCGCAGGCACTAGGCCGACCCACACAAGTGAGGTACCATTTTTCTCGTTAGACTTTGGGGAACGCGGGGTGGGTGGAAATTTGTGGATCAACGCAGATTCCAGAACTTTCCACCACAGAAATGTGGGGAAAATTTGTTTTTGTGGACAATTTTTTATGTTTGCAAGGGATTCTGGGTAACAGAACCTGGTGGGAGGCAGTCAAGTCACCCCATCCTGGATTCCCCTGGGTGTCTAGTTTTCAAAAATGTATAGGTTTGCTAGGTTTCCCTAGGTGCCGGCAGAGGTAGGGTTCAAAAACTACAGCTAGGCACTTTGCCAAAAAAGGGTCATTTTTCACTGCGAAATTGAGGTGTGACCACGTTGCGTTTTGCGCCGTTTCCTGTCGCAGGCACTAGGCCGACCCACACAAGTGAGGTACCATTTTTCTCGTAAGACTTTGGGGGACGCGGGGTGGGTGGAAATTTGTGGATCCACGCAGATTCCAGAACTTTCACCACAGAAATGTGGGGAAAATGTGTTTTTTTTGACAATTTTTTATGTTTGCAAGGGATTCTGGGTAACAGAACCTGGTGGGAGGCAGTCAAGTCACCCCATCCTGGATTCCCCTGGGTGTCTAGTTTTAAAAATGTATAGGTTTGCTAGGTTTCCCTAGGTGCCGGCAGAGGTAGGGTTCAAAAACTACAGCTAGGCACTTTGCAAAAAAAAGGTCATTTTTCACTGCGAAATTGAGGTGTGACCGCGTTGCTTTTTGCGCCGTTTCCTGTCGCAGGCACTAGGCCGACCCACACAAGTGAGGTACCATTTTTCTCGTAAGACTTTGGGGAACGCGGGGTGGGTGGAAATTTGTGGATCCACGCAGATTCCAGAACTTTCCACCACAGAAATGTGGGGAAAATGTGGTTTTTTTGACAATTTTTTATGTTTGCAAGGGATTCTGGGTAACAGAACCTGGTGGGAGGCAGTCAAGGCACCCCATCCTGGATTCCCCTGGGTGTCTAGTTTTCAAAAATGTATAGGTTTGCTAGGTTTCCCTAGGTGCCGGCAGAGGTAGGGTTCAAAAACTACAGCTAGGCACTTTGCCAAAAAGGGTCATTTTTCACTGCGAAATTGAGGTGTGACCACGTTGCGTTTTGCGCCGTTTCCTGTCGCAGGCACTAGGCCGACCCACACAAGTGAGGTACCATTTTTCTCGTAAGACTTTGGGGGACGCGGGGTGGGTGGAAATTTGTGGATCCACGCAGATTCCAGAACTTTCCACCACAGAAATGTGGGGAAAATGTGTTTTTTTTGACAATTTTTTATGTTTGCAAGGGATTCTGGGTAACAGAACCTGGTGGGAGGCAGTCAAGTCACCCCATCCTGGATTCCCTGGGTGTGTAGTTTTCAAAAATGTATAGGTTTGCTAGGTTTACCTAGGTGCCGGCAGAGGTAGGGTTCAAAAACTACAGCTAGGCACTTTGCAAAAAAAAGGTCATTTTTCACTGCGAAATTGAGGTGTGACCGCGTTGCGTTTTGCGCCGTTTCCTGTCGCAGGCACTAGGCCGACCCACACAAGTGAGGTACCATTTTTCTCGTAAGACTTTGGGGAACGCGGGGTGGGTGGAAATTTGTGGATCCACGCAGATTCCAGAACTTTCCACCACAGAAATGTGGGGAAAATGTGTTTTTTTGACAATTTTTTATGTTTGCAAGGGATTCTGGGTAACAGAACCTGGTGGGAGGCAGTCAAGTCACCCCATCCTGGATTCCCCTGGGTGTCTAGTTTTCAAAAATGTATAGGTTTGCTAGGTTTCCCTAGGTGCCGGCAGAGGTAGGGTTCAAAAACTACAGCTAGTCACTTTGCCAAAAAAGGGTCATTTTTCACTGCGAAATTGAGGTGTGACCGCGTTGCGTTTTGCGCCGTTTTCTGTCGCAGGCACTAGGCCGACCCACACAAGTGAGGTACCATTTTTCTCGTAAGACTTTGGGGAACGCGGGGTGGGTGGAAATTTGTGGATCCACGCAGATTCCAGAACTTTCCACCACAGAAATGTGGGGAAAATGTTGTTTTTTTGACAATTTTTTATGTTTGCAAGGGATTCTGGGTAACAGAACCTGGTGGGAGGCAGTCAAGTCACCCCATACTGGATTCCCCTGGGTGTCTAGTTTTCAAAAATGTATAGGTTTGATAGGTTTCCCTAGGTGCCGGCAGAGGTAGGGTTCAAAAACTACAGCTAGGCACTTTGCCAAAAAAGGGTCATTTTTCACTGCGAAATTGAGGTGTGACCACGTTGCGTTTTGCGCCGTTTCCTGTCGCAGGCACTAGGCCGACCCACACAAGTGAGGTACCATTTTTCTCGTAAGACTTTGGGGGACGCGGGGTGGGTGGAAATTTGTGGATCCACGCAGATTCCAGAACTTTCCACCACAGAAATGAGGGGGAAATGTGTTTTTTTGGACAATGTTTTATGTTTGCAAGGGATTCTGGGTAATAGAACCTGGTGGGAGGCAGTCAAGTCACCCCATCCTGGATTCCCCTGGGTGTCTAGTTTTCAAAAATGTATAGGCTTGCTAGGTTTCCCTAGGTGCCGGCAGAGGTAGGGTTCAAAAACTACAGCTAGGCACTTTGCCAAAAAAGGGTCATTTTTCACTGCGAAATTGAGGTGGGACCGCGTTGCGTTTTGCGCCGTTTCCTGTCGCAGGCACTAGGCCGACCCACACAAGTGAGGTACCATTTTTCTCGTAAGACTTTGTGGAACGCGGGGTGGGTGGAAATTTGTGGATCCACGCAGATTCCAGAACTTTCCACCACAGAAATGTGTGGAAAATGTGTTTTTTTTGACAAGTTTTTATGTTTGCAAGGGATTCTGGGTAACAGAACCTGGTGGGAGGCAGTCAAGTCACCCCATCCTGGATTCCCCTGGGTGTCTAGTTTTCAAAAATGTATAGGTTTGCTAGGTTTCCCTAGGTGCCGGCAGAGCTAGGGTTCAAAAACTACAGCTAGGCACTTTGCCAAAAAAGGGTCATTTTTCACTGCGAAATTGAGGTGTGACCACGTTGCGTTTTGCGCCGTTTCCTGTCGCAGGCACTAGGCCGACCCACACAAGTGAGGTACCATTTTTCTCGTAAGACTTTGGGGAACGCGGGGTGGGTGAAAATTTGTGGATCCACGCAGATTCCAGAACTTTCCACCACAGAAATGTGGGGAAAATGTGGTTTTTTTGACAATTTCTTCTGTTTGCAAGGGATTCTGGGTAACAGAACTTGGTGGGAGGCAGTCAAGTCACCCCATCCTGGATTCCCCTGGGTGTCTAGTTTTCAAAAATGTATAGGTTTGCTAGGTTTTCCTAGGTGCCGGCAGAGCTAGGGTTCAAAAACTACAGCTAGGCACTTTGCCAAAAAAGGGTCATTTTTCACTGCGAAATTGAGGTGTGACCACGTTGCGTTTTGCGCCGTTTCCTCTCGCAGGCACTAGGCCGACCCACACAAGTGAGGTACCATTTTTCTCGTTAGACTTTGGGGAACGCGGGGTGGGTGGAAATTTGTGGATCCACGCAGATTCCAGAACTTTCCACCACAGAAATGTGGGGAAAATGTGATTTTTTTGACAATTTTTTATGTTTGCAAGGGATTCTGGGTAACAGAACCTGGTGGGAGGCAGTCAAGTCACCCCATCCTGGATTCCCCTGGGTGTCTAGTTTTAAAAATGTATAGGTTTGCTAGGTTTCCCTAGGTGCCGGCAGAGCTAGGGTTCAAAAACTACACCTAGGCACTTTGCAAAAAAAGGGTAATTTTTCATTGTGAAAATGTGGTACGTCCACGTTGCATTTTGAGCCATTTCCTGTTGTGGGCACAAGGGCTACCCACACAAGTGAGGTACCATTTTTATCGGGAGACTTAGGGTAACACAGAATTGTAGAGCAACTGTTATTACCTATTGACTTTCGATGCATTTCTGCCTTCCAAATGAAAGACAATGTGTAAAAAATAAGTCATTTTGAAAAATGACCTATAATTCTCATGCTAGTATGGGTACTCCCAATTTCGGAAATGTGCAAATATCTACTGTTTCTAAAATCTACATTTTGTTCCCATTTCAGAAATACATAGGTGTCTTTCATAACAATTTTTCCATGTATACATTTTCCCAAAATAATTGCTATATACCCGGTACTTAAAAAAAAATCATTGCAAGATGTTGCTCAATTATTGGCTCTGGGTTCGTCGGGTTCTTGGTGAACCTACAAGTCCTATATATCCCCACAACCAGAAAGGTCCAGCGGATATAACGGTATATTGCCTTCAAATAGCTGTCATAATTAGAAGAAGTTACAGGTGAAAACGTTGACACAAATGGCTGTTTTTTTCAACTAATTTTCAATTTTTCCTTTATTTAACTGTTAGTTTCTATAAGGAAAACTTTAAGGATCTACACAAATGACCCCTTGCTGAATTCAGAATTTTGTCTACTTTTCATAAATGTATGGCTTTCCAGGATCCATTATTGGTTTCATACCCATTTCTACCATTAACTGGAAGGAGGTTGAAAGCACAAAAAATAGCAAAAATAGGCTATGTCCCAGAAAAATGCCAAAACTGTGTAAAATTTTTTGGTTTTCTGACAAAAGTCTGTCATTCCCTAACATCTGGGAAAATGGAGATTTCAGCCCCACAAACCTTTTTTGATACCATTTGCAGGGAAAAACCCAGACGCTTTTATATGCGGGACTTTTTTCCCATTTTTCCCCAAAAAACCAAAATATAGCTGTATTTTGGCTAAAATCTGGGACCCCTCCAGGGGAATCCACAAACCCTGGGTACCTTTAGAATCCCCATGATGTTGGAAGAAAAGGACGCAAATTTGGCGTGGATACCTTATGTGGTCCAAAAGTTACAGAGGCCTAATCGCGAACTACTACAAATAGCCAAAAAAGGGCTCAGCACTGGGGGGGAAAAGGCCCAGCAGTTAAGGGGTTAAACCCCTGTAAAAGAGTGAAGTCCTGTATTTCTCTGGCCACTGGGTTTCCCCAACTAGCTTACAAAAAGCATTAATGTAGGTAAAGAGGTCCTTACTGTCCTGACAGAGTTTTAGCAACTTGTTTTAACTGGCCTGGATAAAAGTGTGCATAGCAAAGAGATGGCAGGCCGCCTCTTTAAATGTTCCAAAATAAAGGAAAACTGGGTCATTATTTTCAATGAGTGGAATAACCCACCTAGCAGCTGTACCCCGAGATACGATATGATAAAGGCCATTCTAACAGTATCAGAGGGAAAGACTCCTGGTTTACAAAAGAACTGCAAATGGCACTGATTCCAATGTGCCTCAAAATTGTGACTATCCTAAAATATCATCAGGGAGGGGGCAAGGGCACTGGGACTGGAGTGGTAACAGTGACATGAACAGGAATAGCATTTCCGGTAGTGGAGGTGCTTGTTAGATTTCCCAAATCACTAAAGTGTGGGGTCGTGGTACAGGATGTGTGCTCTTGGGAACCGTCCCAGGCCCCACCTCAAATCACCATGGTGAGGGGCGAGGGTGACACCTGACCAGTTAGTTCTTAAGCGACTGATTTTCCTGTCGCAGGGACTGTACTTTGTGCTGTACATCCCCTAAAGCCCATGCTAAGTCTAAAACACTCAAGGTGTCCTCGGGCAGGGCCTGGGCCAGGCCACAACGTGTCTCGGCTTGGGTGATCCATGTCATCCAGATGATGGAAGCATGAAAGGCTTGGCCATCTGTGAAGCACTCCCCTGGTCCCAGCCACGAAGATGACACTGGAGCCGATGCTGGACCTCCTATCCCTCCTGAGGACAATGACGGTCAAGGAACTGAAACCTTAGATCCAACACTGTTCTCTGGGGGAAGAGGGGTTGGGATAAAATAAGAAAAGAGAGACTTGCTGTGCTGGATCTACTCAGTGGCTGTGCAACACTGCATAACAGGATTTGTCACTTCTGAGGCCATTTACGTTTGTGAGGTAGATGTACACTGGACCAGAACCTCTGGCTTTGCAATGATGCAATGCACTGGAAATAACAAGAGGAGGCAGTTACCATCAGTAGACTAACAGGTCTCTACATGCAATTAACATGCATTAACTTCAGTGACATAAGCGTATAGGTTTAATCAGCAGCTCAGCATTAGAGCAGAATAACCAAAATCACAGATTGGTGTGTGGCATTCCTAGGAATAAACTTGGAATACAGATTGGAGTCATTGGCCCTCCCAGGGATAAACTTGGAACATAGGCTGGAGCAACTTGTGCTCCCAGAGCTAAACTCAGATTAAAGGTTGGAGTTACTTGCACTCCCATGAATACACTTGGAGTAAAGGTTAGAGTAACTTGCACTCCCAAGGTTACACTCAGAGCAACAATTGGAGGTACTTGCACTCCTAAAAATACACTCGGATCAAAAGTTGGAGTTAAATGTACTCCCAAAAATACACTCAGAATACAGGGTGGAATACAAGGCTCATGCATATATCAAGGACTCAGAAGTGCTTTCTTTAGGCAATACTGCTCATCAGAAAAACACAAAATTCAAATCTTTAATCCTTGCGTGATACAGTTCTAGCACCAAGGGTGCAGGAAGGATCCAATGTATAAACACACAAGAAGCGCTGGAGTAAATCACAGAGGAAAAGTCTATAGTCTTTGAAGATGGGATACTGAGTCCTGTTTACTACTATAGTAGGCATAGTGTGCACTAACCTGATAGCATGTACTTTGCCTAGTTCTTCCACTTGACTGAAGTTCGAAGAAGATCTCAAGGCTTTGACTCAGGGAGTCATGGGGGTGGGGGTCCGGAGGAGCTGTATAGGAGGAAGCAAGGAGGAAGATGTCAGGGGAGCTGGTGCCATGTGAACCACAGGTGAGGATGGACTTGAAGGAGACTGAAGTGCTTCTCAGTTACAGCAGGATTCTTCAGGTGAGTGGGAACGGTGAAGTTTGTTCCACAGTGAGCACGTTTTGGGCTGGGTGTATATACCCTATTAAAGGCTCAATGGATGTAGCTACATCAGGTGCGGCATGTGGGGTAGATAGCCATCTGGAAGGTTCTTGAACCTTGGAGGAAACAAGTGTTAGTACACTCCATTTGACCATACAGAATGAGCAGGTGCAACTTGTTGATCAGAATCGAATGACAGGAAACAAATGTATCATTTTCACTCGAATGTGCATAATGGAAAACAAACCAAGTCCCCAGTAACAGCGGGAGCAAGGCTTGCCATTGGCTTATGGGATTCTGAGGGAAGCTTGCAGGGATTCAAGCGCAATGGAATTACAGGTGCTGGGGCAACATCAGCCATGAGTATGCTGGAGAAACATCAGTCATGAAAGTGTTGGCGGAACATCAGTCATGAGGGTACTGGGAGAACATCAACCATGAGGATGCTGGGGAAACATCAGTCATGAGGTTGTTGGGGGACCATCAGTCATAATATGATAGCGTGCAATAAAGCACCACAGGGATAAAGCAACTTGAGCCCTGCACACTACCCCACCAAGCCGTAGGCACAGGAATGGATCATGACAGAGAGGGCGCAGAAGGGGATCGTGACAGCCTTTGAGTCCACATCCATAATACAGTGTGGGTGCAGAGGTAAAGAGATTCCCTCATTTGCATGGAGCCACACCCCCATGCAAATGCAGGAAGGCCCTCTTGAGATAGTGCTGGCACTACCTGTGCTCCAGCGATATCTGTGTTTCAGAAGGGTCCACACAAGCCTCTGCACCCCTTCTGCAGTAGAAAAGTGTCCCAGGGGCTCACAAAGCAGGAGCCCATGCCTGTTGCACCCCTGCGGCACTTTCTCTAATACGGCCGCTTCTCTCTCCATTTCACGCATTTCAGCAAGTTGTATTGCTATGTTGTGTCAAATGTTAGTAAATCTGGCCTTAAATATTTTCCTGAATTGCAACTCCTCCTTTGTTATTTATTGCGTTTGGTGCCTGTGCAATTCAATCCATGTGGGGTAAATAACACAGTAAACCAGGGACAAAATTTGCCAGCGTAGGAGCAGGATCCATTGCAAGGTCACCAATGTTCCATTGGTTATCGCTACCTTCAGCAAGGCCCCACAGAAAACAAGATTAAATGCCCGATCATTGATAAATTTGGAAAACAAAAAAAAACACCAAGATGAGGTGACTTCCAGGAGATGCTTCATCACAAGAAAGTAAAGGGATACAGTGACGTAAATTTATTGATGAAGGACTTAATTCCAGAGAGGAATAACATCATGAAGGACTGAGTGGCTTTATATGCTGCTGTTTGTGGTGCATCGATAACTAAACAATATGTCTTTATGTTGGTATTCATTATCAAGTCTTGCTTTACATAAGTAATATGTACAAGTATATTGCTTAGCTGTCCATTATTATTATTCCGTTCCTTGGTGAGACTAGGTATGTCTTCCATTTAGTCTTGTGAATTCTTTATCTGATCATAATACTGCCTTGCTTTGAGCAGATTCATGATTTCACTGTTTACTATTATTATTGTATTCCCTTTTTTAGAGTTTCATGGAATTTTATGATTCTGTTGAGTCCTAAGGGTATTTTTTATTGATCTGTGCAAGCCATCTAATCTTTTTTCCAATTTTACATTGTAATCAACTAACTTTTTATGCCATTTTAACTATTTTGTGTACTCCGCAACTCCCGTAATTAATTTACAGTTTAGGAAGTACTTTTACTTACCTCACTGCCTCCAAGTCCTCTTTGGTTCCAGCATTCGTATAGTGCGTCATGTTTGTTTCACAGATGTAATGGCTATGTGATTCTCATTTGTTTTCCTGCCCTGGACAGTGATGGTCACGCCGCCGGACTCCAGACTGCGTTCAGTCTTAGGCACTTGTTCATGAAACGAAAGGAGAATAGTAACCCCCTCTACATACTGGCAGGGTAAACTGCCCACTGTGCAAGACGACATGTAACATTTATGCAGCTATTTGGGCATTTCACTGAGCATGTGTTCTTTTTTAGACTTCAGTGCATTGACCATCATGACCCCTAAGTTGTATTACTTTGAAGTGAATTGTTTTTTTGGTACTCTCACTGTTGGGCTAAATTTACCTTTCATCTTTGATCTTTTTTTGCCTGACTACCCTTTCAACAGACAGTTTTTTCAAAAGTTTTCAGTATGTAATCCAGCATTCTTTTACTATTTTTTCAGAACTTTAAGGTTCCCCTATGCCTTGTCCTGATGATGACCTTGTAACCAAGACATAAGGTTGAAGTGTCAGCATTGCAGCAAACATAACCCCTCTTTACTCATATAGGATAAAAACGATTTGGTATACTTATATTTATGTACCCAGACTGTCTATCACTTTCACAGGTATTTGCTTTTGTGTGTACACTTTTTGATCACCGGGGCACTGTTGGACATGGCCCTTCTTGGGGGATTTCCCTAAAACCTTTTGCTTTTTGTCCTCCTGGTTTTCGCCAACTCTCTTTTTCTGACCTTAGGACTCTGGGCAATTAAGTGTGTGCATCCTTTCTGCAAACATCCAGATAGGGTACTTACTTGATTGGGTGAGGTGTCATACCTGTGAGTGCCCTGTTAAAAGGTACAACACATACCTAGGGCGGGTGCAACACTGGCTAATAGGGGGACGCCACCCTGATTGTGCCACCCACCGGAATAGCCTGTCAAAATTGTCTCATATTCAGGATGGCCGGTCTCACCCTGTAGCCATCCCTGATGGGGACACTCACCACCACTAAACCGAGGTAGGTGAGTGGCCAGGTAGGTACATCTGCATGTTCACTGCCTGGGTAGGGTTGAATCCCCATGTGGGTTTTCCCTACCTAGGGGGTTGGCTCTCCCGATGGGATGCTTCATGGGTGTGGCAGATTCTCTTGTTAAGGCCTTAGGGCCTGCTGCACTTTCCCACTGTAAGTGCAGTGGGAAAGTGCACACGCCCTTCCTACACACGTTAGTAAGTGGTCCTCACCTGGGGTTTCTAAAACGCCAGTCAAGTCTGCCATGGCCAGCCGGTGGATAAACACTTGCACCTATTTGTTTTGAAGACCTGGGTCCGGCATGCCTTTGCAGCCTGGTGTGGACACTCACAACCATGGTGCTCCTAAATACGTGAGTGTGCAGAAACCTTAGGCAAAAACAGCATTTACAATCAATCAATCAATCAATCACAGAATTTGTAAAGCGCACTACTTACCCGCGAGGGTCTCAAGGCGCTGGGGAGAAAAAAGGGGGGGAGGTGCTGCTACTGGTCGAACAACCAGGTCTTGAGTAGCCTCCTGAAGGTCAGCAGGTCTTGGGTCTGTCGTAGGCTTAGTGGAAGGGTGTTCCAGGTCTTGGCGGCGAGGTGGGAGAAGGATATGCCGCCGGTGGTAGTTCTTCGAATGCGAAGGACGGTGGCGAGGGAGAGGTCGGCGGAGCGGAGTTGGCGGTTGGGGACGTAGAAGAGGAGTCGTCTGTTGAGGTAGGCTGGGCCAGTCTTGTGGAGTGCCTTGTGTGCGTGGATGAGGAGTTTGAAGGAGATTCTCCTGTCGACGGGGAGCCAGTGCAGGTTCCTCAGGTGGGGGGTGATGTGGCTGTGGCGTGGTACATCGAGGATCAGGCGTGCGGAGGCGTTTTGTATGCGTTGCAGTCGCTTGATGAGCTTGGCCGGGGCTCCCGCGTAGAGGGCGTTCCCATAGTCAAGTCTGATACTGACGAGGGCCTGGGTGACTGTTCTTCTTGTATCTGTCGGGATCCACCTGTAGATCTTGCGAAGCATGCGGAGGGTGTTGAAGCAGGAGGAGGAGACTGCGTTGACTTGCTTGGCCAGGGAGAGCGTTGAGTCGAGGATGACTCCCAGGTTGCGTGCGTGGTCGGTGGGTGTCGGGGCTGCTCCCAGCGTCGTTGGCCACCAGGAGTCGTCCCAGGCTGAGGGGTTGGAGCCGAGGATGAGGACCTCTGTCTTCTCCGTGTTCAGTTTTAGTCGGCTGATCTTCATCCAATCGGCGACGGCCTTCATTCCTTCATGGAGGTTGGATTTGGCGGCCAGGGGGTCCTTGGTGAGGGAGAGGATCAGTTGAGTGTCGTCGGCATAGGAGGTTATGTTGAGGTCGTGCTGTCTGGCGATGCGTGCGAGCGGGGCCATGTAGATGTTGAACAGTGTTGGGCTGAGGGATGATCCCTGGGGTACGTCGCAGATGATCTCGGAGGCTTCGGATCGGAATGGTGGGAGGCGGACTCTCTGGGTTCTGCCGGCGAGGAAGGAGGTGGCCCATTCCAGGGCCTTGTCTCGGATCCCTGCGTCGTGGAGGCGTGCGCGTAGAGTGCGGTGGCAGACAGTGTCGAAGGCGGCGGAGAGGTCCAGCAGGATGAGGGCTGCGGTCTCACCGTTGTCCAGCAGGATCCTGATGTCGTCGGTGGCGGCGATGAGGGCAGTCTCAGTGCTGTGGTTGCTGCGGAACCCCGATTGGGATGGGTCCAGGATGCTGTTTTCTTCGAGGTATCGGGTTAGCTGTTTGTTGACGATCTTCTCGATGACCTTGGCTGGGAACGGAAGCAGGGAGATGGGCCGGAAGTTCTTGAGGTCTCTCGGGTCCGCCTTGGGTTTTTTGAGTAGGGCGTTGATCTCTGCGTGTTTCCAGCTCTCTGGGAAGGTCGCGGTCTCGAAAAGAAAAGTATACAAAAGGGCAAAAAATAAAACATATGCAGCGTGTGTAACAACTAGTGTTTTATTTTAGTTAACATTCAATAATTTATGTATCAAATGTAGCAAAAGTATTAACAAAAATAAAGACTTTTAAAGCAATTATTACCTCAAAAATCTGAAAAGTTCATATATACTACTTTTGCATCAACATTCTAAAATCTTACACACACATGAAAGCAGAGTGCAAATCTACCTGTGGCTTGTATTAATTTGTTTGACAATTGAATAAAAGCCACAGGAAGATTCATCATAACAAGACATTTGTTCAATAGAATTAAATATTTACCATTTTATTGATTTATTATACAATTAAATTTTATTCTATGCATGATACTCCACTTCTATACATATTTCTCTTGTACTTTGCTTTCATGTGTGTGTGGTTTCAGAATGAATGTTGATGCGAAAGTAGTATATATTAACTTATCTGTTTGTTTGAGGTAATAATTCCTTTAAAAGTCTTTATTTTTGTTAAGACTTTTGCTATATTTTCTATATTTGATACATAAATTATTGAATATTAACTAATAATAAAACACCCTCTGTTACACACACAGCATATATTTTTCTTTTGGCCCTTTTGTATATTTTTCTCTTTATTGATAATCGATTGTAAATGCTGTGCTTGCCTAAGGTTTCTGCACACTGATGTTATTTCCACTGCCTTAGGAACCTGAAGTAATCATATTAGCAGGAGGTTCCTTTCCTTTACGCTCTTAAAGACGTGTCCAGCCTGCCATTGCAGGCAGGAATACGCTTTGCCTCGATTATGCACTTAAAGACGTGTCGGTATGCACTTTGTACCGATGGTGCTCCTAAATACGTGTCTGGCCTGCCATTGCTGGCTTGTGTGTGCTTTGCACCGATGGTGCTCTTAAATACGTGTGCAGCCTGCCATTGCAGGCTGATGCGCGCAATTCCCTGGGCCCAGTACCTGCTGCTGTGTGGCACCCTGAAGTGTGCTCTCCAGGGTCTTGGTGAGCTTGCCTCCTGTTCTTTTGGAGTTCTCAGTCTCATCAAAGAGCTCTAATGAGGGACACACACAGTCTACCTTTGACACCTGAAGCGGTGCCCTCTCAAGTGACCACATCATCTGCTGGATTCCAGCTGGTAGTGCGGGGTGGGCATGGTACTAAGAATTGTGCCTGGAGACAGGATCGCCTTGTTCGGAGCCCCAAAAGTCTGGCCCGCATCTAAGTCATGCGACCCCCGCATTGTGGGAACCATGGCATGCATAAGGGTCTAGTTGGTGGTGAGTGGAATCATTCGTTGAGGGACCCAGACTGGCTCGCTTCATCGATCGTGCCAAATCTCTCTTGCGCGACACGCCGACTGCATGCTCATTGCCTGCGGTGTGCGATTCACAGGTTGTGACCCTCTGAGTTGGGGGCTGTAACCGTAGTAGTGCCTCATTCTACCTCGTGAGGCATTGCTGAACTTGCACCTGTGTGTGTGACCAGAACTGTCAGGTATGACCAATATCGCCGTGCGTAGGACGTTGTGCATATTTTCCAGGGAGGTACAGAATTTGCAACTCTTCGATCATGTGGGAGACTGGACCTGTCCAGTGTGGCCAAAATTGACATGCACTGGACGTTGTGCCTCATTTTCAGGGAGGCATGGCATGTACAACTCTTCATTGTGTGTGTGACCAGAACGATCTGGTGCGACGCAATGATGAGCCCGGGTTACATGGATGCGACTCTGATCAACGTAACCTGACAGGGCACTTCCTCCTTCTGAGAGGCACCTCCTTGCTTCGTTCTCCATACATCTACTGTTCTCTTGCTTGACCCTCACCATGGTGGACCAATTGCTCTCTCCTCACCTGACCTGCCCTGACAACACCGTGTTGCCAGGTAGTATTGCCCGGCTAGGGCCTGGGAGGTGAGAATGGCTGACTGGGCTGGCAAAATGCTTCAAAGAATGGAAGCGGGTCAAGAGACTGCATGACCCCCTCGTGCTTGGCAGAACTAGGTTGGTGCTGGAAGGCCTTAAGACCCCTTTTGTGTGACCATCTATTGCCCTCGGCCTGTGTCTGCTCCACGTCCTGTAGGTGAACGTCTCAAGCGACTGCCAAACCCATTTTGCCGACTTCCTCCTAATTGGCCTTTCTGCCTACCCCCTTCTGCTTCCTGGGACCCTGACTAAGAGTGACTTCTGCTGTGGCTGCCTAGTGCCTAGGGGAAAGATGGGGATGTCTCCAATCTGTAGGTGTAGGATAGTTAAGGTGAGATGGAGGGCAGCTGGAGGCTTGCGCCCACGGGGTCTGCAGACTGTAACCAATTGACCAGTGGCAACTCGCAGAGGTAACGCCATGTGGAGGTGAGGCGGGGCGAGGTCGGGGCTGGGTGGGGGGTAGTGGAGTCCGACATACGACAGCAGGTATTTATTTATTTACGTTCACCTTTGCCGTTGTATGTCAGACTCCACTACCGCCCACACAGCCCCGCCCCGCCTCACCGCCCCACGGCGTTACCTCTGCGAGCCGCCACTGCAATGGACCCGCTGGGCATCAGTTGCACTGCATTAGGGGGCTGAGTGCATATGTGTGCGAGTGCTTCCATACAGACTTGTCTGATACCCGTTGCACCACATAGTGGTGAGGAGTGTGTGTGTGTGTGCGGGTGTGTGTGAGTGACATTAGGGATTCACCCGTGAGTCACAACACTGGATGGAGGTTTGCTTGATACGTTGATTTCTTGCCAGAAAAACATTTCATTTGACATTGGTTTTCCCTGTGCAGCCTCTGCTGGTGGTGCTGCTAAAAAGTGTTATAATTTGATGTATGTACATAGTTCAGATATCGTTGTGACCCAGGTTGCACCCTATAACTGTGTGGTATCGCATTATAAGAATTGCTAGGGTGGGCCTCGGGTGGAAAATGTGTTGCACTGCATAAGGGTACTGGGGGGGTGTAGATTAGGATATTTCCCAAGTGTGCATATTACTAATGCAAACACAAGGAGATGATGGACGGAGTGCTGAAACTTTTCCAGTCACTGATCTGGGTTTAATCCATCATCATTTTTTAGCTCAATTCGCCACCCCAGTTCAGACCAAGCCATATGCAAATCAGTCTTGACCCTGTGCCTCATGGGAACAGTCCAGACCAAACTGCCAAGCCAGGTCTTCCCTGGACCGGAAACAAGCATCATGGGACCGGTTTCGGGGTAACACCCCTCATCAGCCAGGCTAGCTTGAATCCAGTGGCAAAGGGAGCAAGGGACCCATGTCTGGGCATACCCTGCCAACTTAGGGTGAACAAAGCAAACACAAGGAGATGATGGACAGAGTGCTGAAGCTTTTCAGACACTCACCCCTAGTCACAGATCTGGGATGAATCCATCATCGTTCTTTAGCTCTCTTCACCACCCCAGTTCAGACCCAGCCATATGCAAATCAATCTTAACCCTGTGCCTCATGGGAACTGTCCAGACCGAACTGCCAAGCCAGGTCTTCCCTGGACCGGAATCAAGCATCCTGGGACCGGTTTCGGGGTAACACTCCCCATCAGCCAGGCTAGCTTGAATCCAGTGGCAAAGCGAGCAAGGGACCCACGTCTGGCTTACCCTGCCAACTTAGGGCAAACAAAGCAGACACAAGGACATGATGGACAGAGTGCTGAAACTTTTCAGACACTCACCCCCAGTCACAGATCTGGGTTGAATCCATCATCGTTCTTTAGCTCACTTCACCACCCCAGTTCAGACCCAGCCATATGCAAATCAGTCTTGACCCTGTGCCTCATGGGAACAGTCCAGACCGAACTGGCATGTCAGGTCTTCCCTGGACCGGAAACAAGCATCCTGGGACCGGTTTCAGGGTAATATCCCTCATCATCCAGGCTAGCTTGAATCCAGTGGCAAAGTGAGCAAGGGACCCACGTCTGGGCATACCATGCCAACATAGGGCGAACAAAGCAAACACAAGGAGATGATGGACTAATATAATTTGAACACAGCTGGGCCTAGTACTGCTAGTAATAGTTCTGAATGAGATTTATGCCCAGAAATACATGATTTTTTTTTTAAACAAACTTTATTGAGTTTTACATGCATGTCCTTTTGCAACATTCCAACACAAGTGCCATTAACCCCTTCGCTGCTAGGCCTTTCCCCCCCCCCTGTGCTAAGCCTTTTTTTGGCTATTTGGGGTAGTGCGCGCTTAGGCCCCTGTAACTTTTTGACCACATAAGGTATCCATGCCAAATTTGTGTCCTTTTTTCTAACATCATGGGGATTGTAAAGGTACCCAGGGTTTGTGGATTCCCCTGGAGGGGACCCAGAAATTAGCCAAAATACAGCTAAATTGTGTTTTTTTGGGGAAAAATGCAAAAAAAGGGCTACAGATGAAAGCGTCTTGTTTTTTCCCTGCAAATGGCATCAAAAAGGGGTTGTGGTGCTGAAATCACCATCTTCCCAGATTTCAGGGACAAGCAGACTTTTGTCAGAAAACCAACTTTTTTACACAGTTTTGGCATTTTTCTGGGACATAGCCTATTTTTGCTATTTTTTGTGCTTTCAACCTCCTTCCAGTTAATGGTAGAAATGGGTATGAAACCAATAATGGATCCTGGAAAGCCATACATTTCTGAAAAGTAGACAAAATTCTGAATTCAGCAAGGGGTCATTTGTGTAGATCCTTAAACTTTTCCTTATAGAAACTAACAGTTAAATAAAGGAAAAATTGAAAATTAGTTGAAAAAAACAGCCATTTGTGTCAACGTTTTCACCTGTAACTTCTTCTAATTATGACAGCTATTTGAAGGCAATATACTGTTATATCCGCTGGACCTTTCTGGTTGTGGGGATATATAGGACTTGTAGGTTCACCAAGAACCCGACGAACCCAGAGCCAATAACTGAGCAGCATCTTGCAATGGTTTTTTATTATGTACCGGGTATATAGCAATTATTTTGGGAAAATGTATACATGGAAAAATTGTTATGAAAGACACCTATGTATTTCTGAAATGGGAACAAAATGTAGATTTTAGAAACAGTAGATATTTGCACATTTCCGAAATTGGGAGTACCCATACTAGCATGAGAATTATAGGTCATTTTTCAAAATGACTTATTTTTTACACATTGTCTTTCATTTGGAAGGCAGAAATACATCGAAAGTCAATAGGTAATAACAGTTGCTCTACAATTCTGTGTTACCCTAAGTCTCCCGATAAAAATGGTACCTCACTTGTGTGGGTAGGCCTTGTGCCCACAACAGGAAATGGCTCAAAATGCAACGTGGACGTACCACATTTTCACAATGAAAAATTACCCTTTTTTTGCAAAGTGCCTAGCTGTAGTTTTTGAACCCTAGCTCTGCCGGCACTTAGGGAAACCTAGCAAACCTATACATTTTTGAAAACTACACACCCAGGGGAATTCAGGATGGGGTGACTTGACTGGCTCCCACCAGGTTCTGTTACCCAGAATCCCTTGCAAACCTAAAAAATTGGCAAAAAAACCACATTTTCCTCACTTTTCTGTGGTGGAAAGTTCTGGAATCTGCGTGGATCCACAAAATTCCACCCACCCCGCGTTTCCCAAGGTCTTCCGAAAAAAATGGTACCTCACTTGTGTGGGTAGGCCTAGTGTCCGCGACAGGAAGCAGCGCAAAACGCAACATGGACGCACCACATTTTCACAGTGAAAAATGACCCTTTTTTTGCAAAGTGCCTAGCTGTAGTTTTTGAACCCTATCTCTGCCGGCACTTAGGGAAACCTAGCAAACCTATACATTTTTGAAAAGTAGACACCCAGGGGAATCCAGGATGGGGTGACTTGACTGGCTCTCACCAGGTTCTGTTACCCAGAATCCCTTGCAAACCTAAAAAATTGGCAAAAAAAACAAATTTTCCTCACTTTTCTGTGGTGGAAAGTTCTGGAATCTGCGTGGATCCACAAAATTCCACCCACACCGCGTTCCCCAAGGTCTTCCGAAAACAATGGTACCTCACTTGTGTGGGTAGGCCTAGTGCCCGCGACAGGAAGCAGCGCACAACGCAACGTGGACGCACCACATTTTCACAGTGAAAAATGACCCTTTTTTTGCAAAGTGCCTAGCTGTAGTTTTTGAAACCTAGCTCTGCCGGCACTTAGGGAAACCTAGCAAACCTATACATTTTTGAAAAGTAGTCACCCAGGGGAATCCAGGATGGGGTGACTTGACTGGCTCTCGCCAGGTTCTGTTACCCAGAATCCCTTGCAAACCTAAAAAATTGGCAAAAAAACCACATTTTCCTCACTTTTCTGTGGTGGAAAGTTCTGGAATCTGCGTGGATCCACAAAATTCCACCCACCCCGCGTTCCCCAAGGTCTTCTGAAAAAAATGGTACCTCACTCGGGTGGGAGGCCCAAGTACCCGCGACAGGCAAGGGCCCACAACGTATTGAGGCGACCTCAAAATGGCCTATCACAAAACGACCTGGTTTTGCAAGGGGGGTCCCATGACGTTTTGGCCCGGGGCTCGGTGGCCACCTAGGGAAACCTACCAAACCCACACATTTCTGAAAAGTAGACACCCGGGGGATTCCAGGGAGGTATGGCTTGCATGGATCCCCCAACGATTTCTTACCCAGAATCCCCTGCAAACCTGACATTTTGCTGAAAAAATCCCTTTTTTCACACATTTTTGTGTGGTAAAGTTGTGGCATCACGGGGCTGACACAAATTTCCTACCACCCAGCGTTCCCCCCGGTCTCTCGATAAAAATGGTGCCTCACTCGGGTGGGAGGCCCAAGTACCCGCGACAGGATAGGGCCCACAACGTATTGAGGCGACCTCAAAATGGCCTATCACAAAATGACCTGGTTTTGCAAGGGGGGGTCCCATGATGTTTTGGCCCGGGGCTCGGCGGCCACCTAGGGAAACCTACCAAACCCACACATTTCTGAAAAGTAGACACCCGGGGGATTCCAGGGAGGTATGGCTTGCGTGGATCCCCCAACGTTTTCTTACCCAGAATCCCCTGCAAACCTGACATTTGGTGAAAAAATCCCTTTTTTCACACATTTTTGTGTGGTAAAGTTGTGGCATCACGGGGCTGACACAAATTTCCTACCACCCAGCGTTCCCCCAGGTCTCCCGATAAAAATGGTGCCTCACTCGGGTGGGAGGCCCAAGTACCAGCGACAGGCAAGGGCCCACAACGTATTGAGGCGACCTCAAAATGGCCTATCACAAAACGACCTGGTTTTGCAAGGGGGGTCCCATGACGTTTTAGCCCGGGGCTCGGCGGCCACCTAGGGAAACCTACCAAACCCACACATTTCTGAAAAGTAGACACCCGGGGATTCCAGGGAGGAATGGCTTGCGTGGATCCCCCAATGTTTTCTTACCCAGAATCCCTGCAAACCTGACATTTTGCTGAAAAAATCCTTTTTCACACATTTTTGTGTGTTAAAGTTGTGGCATCACGGGGCTGACACAAATTTCCCTACCATCCAGCGTTCTCCCAGGTCTCCCGATAAAAATGGTGCCTCACTCGGGTGGGAGGCCCAAGTACCTGCGACAGGCAAGGGCCCACAACATATTGAGGCGACCTCAAAATGGCCTATCACAAAACGACCTGGTTTTGCAAGGGGGGTCCCATGACGTTTTGGCCCGAGGCTCGGCGGCCACCTAGGGAAACCTACCAAACCCACACATTTCTGAAAAGTAGACACCCGGGGGATTCCAGGGAGGTATGGCTTGCATGGATCCCCCTAAGTTTTCTTACCCAGAATCCCCTGCAAACCTGACATTTGGTGAAAAAATCCCTTTTTTCACACATTTTTGTGTGGTAAAGTTGTGGCATCACGGGGCTGACACAAATTTCCTACCACCCAGCGTTCCCCCAGTTCTCCCGATAAAAATGGTGCCTCACTTGGGTGGGAGGCCCAAGTACCCGCGACAGGCAAGGGCCCACAACGTATTGAGGCGACATCAAAATTGCCTATCACAAAATGTTTTGGGCCCTTGCCTGTCGCGGGTACTTGGGCCTCCCACCCGAGTGAGGCACCATTTTTATCGGGAGGCCTGGGGGAATGCTGGGTGGTAGGAAATTTGTGTCAGCCCCGTGATGCCACAACTTACCACACAAAATGTGTGAAAAAGTGATTTTTTCAGCAAAATATCAGGTTTGCAGGGGATTCTGGGTAGGAAAACGTTGGGGGATCCACGCAAGCCATGCCTCCCTGGAATCCCCGGGTGTCTACTTTTCAGAAATGTGTGGGTTTGGTAGGTTTCCCTAGGTGGCCGCCGAGCCCCGGGCCAAAGCATCATGGGACCCTCCTTGCAAAACCAGGTCGTTTTGTGATAGGCCATTTGAGGTCGCCTCAATACGTTGTGGGCCCTTGCCTGTCGCGGGTACTGGGCCTCCCACCCGAGTGAGGCACCATTTTTATCGGGAGACCTGTGGGCACGCTGGGTCAGTAGGAAATTTGTGTCAGCCCGTGATGCCACAACTTTACCACACAAAATGTGTGAAAAAAGTGATTTTTTCAGCAAAATGTCAGGTTTGCAGGGGATTCTGGGTAAGAAAACGTTGGAGGATCCACGCAAGCCATACCTCCCTGGAATCCCCGGGTGTCTACTTTTCAGAAATGTGTGGGTTTGGTAGGTTTCCTAGGTGGCCGCCGAGCCCGGGCCAAAACATCATGGGACCCCCTTGCAAAACCAGGTCGTTTTGTGATAGGCCATTTTGAGGTCGCCTCAATACGTTGTGAGCCCTTGCTGTCGCTGGTACTTGGGCCTCCCACCCGAGTGAGGCACCATTTTATCGGGAGACCTGGGGAACGCTGGGTGGTAGGAAATTTGTGTCAGCCCGTGACGCCACAACTTTACCACACAAAAATGTGTGAAAAAGTGATTTCTTAAGCCACATTTCAGGTTTGCAGGGGATTCTGGGTAAGAAAACGTTGGGGGATCCACGCAAGCCATACCTCCCTGGAATCCCCGGGTGTCTACTTTTCAGAAATGTGTGGGTTTGGTAGGTTTCCCTAGGTGGCCGCCGAGCCCCGGGCCAAAACGTCATGGGACCCCTTGCAAAACCAGGTCGTTTTGTGATAGGCCATTTTGAGGTTGCCTCAATATGTTGTGGGCCCTTGCGTGTCGCGGGTACCTGGGCCTCCCACCCGAGTGAAGCACCATTTTTATCGGGAGACCTGGGGGAACGCTGGGTGGTAGGAAATTTGTGTCAGCCCCATGATTCCACAACTTTACCACACAAAAATGTGCGAAAAAAGTGATTATTTCAGCAAAATATCAGGTTTGCAGGGGATTCTGGGTAAGAAAACTTTGGGGGATCCACGCAAGCCATACCTCCCTGGAATTCCCCGGGTGTCTACTTTTCAGAAATGTGTGGGTTTGGTAGGTTTCCTAAGATGGCCGCCGAGCCCAGGGCCAAAAACCTCACTGGTGTGAGTGGTTCAAGTACCCGCAACAGGCAAGGGCCCAAAACGTATTGAGGAGACATCAAAATGGGTTGTATGATGGAACAACTACCACTTGAACAACTACAGTCTAAACAACTACTCCTTAACCACTACTTAGTCTAAACCACTACAGTTTTAACAACAACAATTTTTTTACAACTACTATGCCTTTACCACGATTGCCTTTACCCCATTAATGTATCTATTTTACAGGTAAGTATAGACCTATATATATATATATATATATATTATCTACTGGCGGTCGCCAGTAGATAGTTATAGTTACAACCTATTATCCATAGGAAATCCGCGACATTCTATTTGAAATAACTCTCTTGCCGGTTGACGTATCTTCGCAAAATTTTCAAACTTTATGGCCCGCTCCGGTCCGCTCCTACCCTGAAAGTCTCGGGGATTCGTCAAGCGGGGGCCGAGAAAAAGGGGGTCCCAAAACGCGTTTTCCCCATGCAATTTTCCATAGGAAACTTTAGACACGGCTACAGCCCGAACTGCTGAACGGAATTACACCAAATTTGGCAAAGAGGTAGTTCTTGGTTCAGAAAGAACCCTTTTTGTTAAATGGTGTAAATCCGTTCAGTAGTTGCTGAGAAAATCAAAAGTAAAAAGATAGTGATATCTAGGGCCGCGGATCCTCCCGAGCACGAGCTGCATGTTAATTGGCTGTCAGCTGGCTGTCAACATTCCATTCAGGAAATGTTGGCAGCCATTTTGTCCCTCGGTAGAACCGAGGGACAGAAACAAGTGCGCAAAGCGCACAAAGGGGGCAGGGTAGAAACACCCTGACCCCCTAGGTCTGCTCAGGGGGTCCCACAAGGACCCACTGGGAATTTTTTTTTTTTTTTTTTTTAAATCGGCAGGATGCGCTCAGGGAGCGCGAACCCTGCCAAAAAAAAAAATCGAAGCGCGGTCTCCGCGCTCGATGTTAATTGGCCCCCAGGTGGGCCAAGTCCCGGGGGCATGCTGGGGGGTTAATTTTATGTGTGGGGGCCTCTAAGGGCCCCCAAGCCCCGGGGACCACCACCCCCGGGGCTTTATGTATAATGAAGCGGGAGGGCTCTGAGCCCTCCCGCAGCCCCGAGGACCACCACCTCCCGGGGCTTCTTTTTTAAAATTAAAAACCTGTGTGGGGGCTCCAGCCCCCACACGCCCGGGGACCACCACCTCCCCGGGGCACTAAGAAAAACTAAAATGGGGGTCCGTTTTGGACCCCCAAGCCCGAGGACCACCACCTCCCGGGGCTGTGCTGATGTAGGGAGGGGGGCCACGCGGCCCCCTCCTGGAGCCCTTGATGGCCCTGGAGACCGCCACCCCCAGGGCCGGCTCCTGCAGTGTCCCGGGGTGCCTACCCCCGGGACACTGCTGTTTGCAATGACAGGACGGGAGCCTCGCGGCTCCCGTCCTGTCATTGCAAACTTGCTTTGGATATTGGAAGAGAGAGCAGGAAACCTGCTCTCTCTTCCAATATCCAAAGCCGATAGCTTTTCCACATGGGGAGCAGCATGTTAGCTGCTCCCCATGTGTAAAGCATGCTCGGCTCCCGTAGGACACGGGGAGCCGGCGGGACTGTGGGGGGTTTGGGGACCCCCCACAGTCCCCAACGAGAGGCCAGGCCCCGGGGGATGGGGTCGCCGGGGCCATAAGAGGCCACGGAGGGGGGCCACGCAGCCCCCTCCCCAAAGGAAAAAAAAAGAAAAAGTGCAAGGCCGGCCCCGGGGGATGGGGTCCCCGGGGCCTTAAATGGCCTGAGGAGGGGGGCCACGCAGCCCCCTCCAAATAAGAAAAAAAGAGGCCATGCCCGGGGGATGGGGTCCCCGGGGCCAATACAGGCCCAGGGAAGGGGGCCACGCGGCCCCCTTCCCGTTTTTAAATTTTATTTTAATTTAAAAAAGGGGTAAGGCCCTGGGGGATGGGGTCCCCAGGGCCTAAAAATAGGAAAAAGGAAGGGGGCCACAGAGCCCCCTTCAGGGAAAAAAAAAAAAACGATCGGGCCCGCAGGCCTTGCCCCTTCCTTCACCACTCTGCAAACGCGCCCCTGGCACGTTTGCAGAGGAGGAACAATTCCCCTTGAATACTGGGGGTCCCTGGGGGCCAACTAGCCCACCAGGAACCTCCAGTATGCGCCAGGGGGCTGCCTTGCAGAGAGGTGTACAGAGGCCACGCCCCTTTTACACCTCTCTGCAACGCAGCTCTGTGGCGCTTTTTGGAGGTATATGGTGGGCTAGTTGCACCCCAGGGACCCTCAGGATTCAAGGGGAGTTAATCCCCGACTTAAAACGCGCCACGGGGCGCGTTTGCACAGTGGTGAAGGGAGGGGCGGGGCTTCAGGTGACAT
The DNA here is from genome assembly GCA_963921515.1 of Calotriton arnoldi. NCBI lineage: Eukaryota > Metazoa > Chordata > Amphibia > Caudata > Salamandridae > Calotriton > Calotriton arnoldi. The sequence continues at coordinate 26,027 of CAWUFW010021561.1, forward strand.
GTGTGCAAACAGGCCCCGTGGCTCATTTTAAGATGGGGAATTAAATCCCCTTCAATCCTGAGGGTCCTGAGGGCCAACTAGCCCAACATGTACGTCCAGAAAGCGCCACAGAGCTGCGTTGCAGAGAGGTGTAAAAAGGGGTGTGGCCTCTGTACATGTCTCTGCAACGCAGCCCCCTGGCGCATACTGGAGGTTCCTGGTGGGCTAGTTGGCCCGTAGGGACCCTCATGATTCAAGGGGACTTAATCCCCCAACTTAAAACGCGCCACGGGGCGCGTTTGCACAGATGTTACCTCAGGCCCCGCCCCCTCCCTTCACCATTGTGCAAATATTCCTCTAAAATCAGCCGAAATCCGAATTCCGATTTACTCACCTGTTATCAGGAGAGACCTCAGTGCTGCATCTTTCAGCCCAGTACTGATCCTCAAAAGTAATTTTAACCGTACTTACCGGTAACTTGAATTTCCTTCCATCGGATATCATTGCCTGCTTTTTGCTGAAAAAGTTTCTAAGTGTTGATTTTTGAAACATACAAATATTCCTCTAAAATCAGCCGAAATCCGAATTCTGATTTACTCACCTGTTATCAGGAGAGAACTCAGTGCTGCATCTTTCAGCCCAGTACTGGTCCTGAAAAGTAATTTTAATCGTACTTACCAGTAACTTGAATTTCCTTCCATAGGCTAACATTGACTGGTTTCACTTGGAAATTCTTCTAAGTGTGGAGTTTTGGAACTATAAAATATTCCTCTAAAATCAGCCGAAATACGAATTCCGATTTACTCACCTGTTATCAGGAGAGACCTCAGTGCTGCATCTTTCAGGTCAGTACTGATCCTGAAAAGTAATTTTAACCGTACTTACCGGTAACTTGAATTTCCTTCATAGGCTAACATTGACTGGTTTCACTTGGAAATTCTTCTAAGTGTGGAGTTTTGGAACTTTAAAATATTCCTCTAAAATCAGCCGAAATACGAATTCCGATTTACTCACCTGTTATCAGGAGAGACCTCAGTGCTGCATCTTTCAGCCCAGTACTGATCCTGAAAAGTAATTTTAACCGTACTTACCAGTAACTTGAATTTCCTTCCATAGGATATCATTGTCTGGTTTTCAGCAGAAAAGTTTCAAAGTGTCGATTTTCACAAACTACAAATATTCCTAAAAAATCGCCTGTATGACTTAAACGCATTCTTTCAACTGTTTACAGGAGATGCACCAGTGCTGGATCCAGGATCCAACACTGAGTAAGAAAAAGTAACGATAACAGTTTTTAACTTCTAAGTGAATTTCCTTCCATAGGATAACATTGGTGATTCTATGAGAAAAAGTTTCTAAGTGTGAACTTTTAAAGTACAATAATATTCCTTAAAAATCACGACTGTAACCAAAACGCTTTTACTCAACTGTTTACAGGAGATGTCCCAGGACTGAATCTAGGATCCAGTAATGTGGTTAGAAAAGTAATCCATAAAGTAACTAATTGCATTTAACTAGAAATTCACATTGAGCTGAATGTTGCATTGTGTTTGAAAATGTGTTGCCCATTGCAACAACTGTAACTACTGTCCTTAAAAGTCTATTGCCTATGTGCAAAGTAATTAAACTAAAGTAATTCATTCTGAGAAAGTATTTTTTGTAATGTAATGTATAATGTAATTACAATGTAATTTAAAAAATAAAATATGTAAAAAAAAATTGTTTCTAAAAAATTTGGAAATCAGTATGAAAAAAATGTATATAACAATTAATACATTTAAAAATTGTCATTTACAAATCCTTTGAAATTCACTGAAAAAACTGTAGGTTTCAGACATGTTATAGTTACAAATTAGCATTTAAAAAACCTTTGAAATTCACTGAAAAAACCATAGGTTTGAGGGACGTTATAGTTACAAATTAGCATTTAAAAAACCTTTGAAATTCACTGAAAAAACCATAGGTTTTAGGGACAGTTATAGTTAGTTGGACATTGCACTCGTACAAAACCCGTGAAATTCCCCGTTATAGTTAGTCCAGCTAACTATAACTCGCGCCCCGCAATGCACTGCTGATGACGTCACATATTACATCACTCATGACATGGTCAGTGACATCACTGATGACATCACTGATGACATCTCAAATGACATCACTGATGACATCATCCACGTGATAATCTCATGCACCTCCTCACACCCTAATATAACCTTTGATACACCCACTCTAAATTACAGACTGCCATTCGCAAAACCATAGACACTCCAACACCAATAACTACATACCCACTCACTGATTCTTAGGTCTACGCACACATCCACTCACTCACCCGTACAGTCACTCATACTTACGGTCACTCAGTACAGGACTATCATATGCACTCATACTCCTATATATACACTCAAACACCGCCACTCATCCATAGAGGTACTCACACACCTAGTCAGTCATGCAAATAATTAAACACACTACCATTTACTTACCTATACAGTTATACACACACCAGCTCACTTACTCATACAAATAGTAGCACATTCTTACGCTCTTATACAATCACTGATACAAGCACACACTCATCCATACAGCCACTATCACAATCACTCACTCTCGCTTATAGCTATTTATATACTCCAACACACATATATACTGCCTTTCACATATGTAGTTACTCACACATGTACCACTGGGACATACATTCACTCACTAACACACTGTTACACACACTTACCCACCCATACAGTCTATCACAGATGCACTCTTGAAACCATCCACCCAGTGAATCACCCACTCACACATCTATGCACAGAGTTGCACACACCCTCCCACACAAACACTCAGGCACCCATACAGATACTCAAACAAGCATTCAATAACTCATATAGACACTCATGTAGCTATTCACAAACACATGCAGCCACTTACACAGCAACAGACAGACGGATACAGACATTCACCCAGTTTAGTCACTAACCCATGCATTCAGTAAGATACGTTAAATCACTCACTTATAGAGTCAGTCACGCACCTACTAAATCATCCATACAGACACTTACACACCCACTCATTCTTCAATACGTCTTTTCCTATATATATTAAAAATATTTAAACTTTACAGAAACACACAGTCACTGGATGATGTCATCAGTGATGTCATCAGTGATGTCATTTGAGATGTCATCAGTGATGTCATCAGTGATGTCACTGACCATGTCATGAGTGATGTAATATGTGACGTCATCAGCAGTGCATTGCGGGGCGCGAGTTATAGTTAGCTGGACTAACTATAACGGGGGAATTTCACGGGTTTTGTACGAGTGCAATGTCCAACTAACTATAACTGTCCCTAAAACCTATGGTTTTTTCAGTGAATATATATATATATATATATATATATATATATATACATGTATGTATGTGTTATGGGTTTGTATGTACCTGTAAAACACTTACATTTACGTGGTAAAGGCATGCATGCTAAAGACATGTGTTGTAAAATTAATGTTGGTAAGTATTAACACTATATACACACACACACCCCTATACTCACTATTAATGTTATAAAATCCCTTTCCACCCCAAAAACCTACACCCACCCCAAACCCTATGAATTCCTTTCCACCCCAAACCCCCACACCCACCCTAAAAATACCCTTGCTACCCAAAAACCCACACCCACCCTAAAATTACCCTTGCCACCCAAAAACCCATACCCACCCTAAAATTACCCTTGCCACCCAAAATCCCATACCCACCCTAAATCATAAAATGACCCTTGCCACCCAAAAACCATACCCACCTTAAACCCTAAAAATACCATTGCCACCCAAAAACCCATCCCCACCCTAAACCCTAAAAAATACCCTTGCCACCCAAAAACCCATACCCACTCTAAACCCTAAAAATACCCTTGAAAATCCATACTCACCCTAAACCCTTAAAAATACACTTGCAAATATATATATATATATATATATCACGTATTACTTACCATAATACTTACATTTTAAAGTATTTTTTTTTTACTGCGAGTATGCCTTTACCTTTAATGCATTTACAACAAAATTCAAACACGTTTTCACATAATAAACACTATTTCCTAAACTTATTTTGTTAAAAAAAAAAACAACACATCCACTCTACAAAACCATATAAAATGCGCCCATCCACCATTTTATCAATAGTAATACATCTGTCATATACAATCCAAGAGTGCCATCTACTGGCCAGAGGTAGTTGTAAATGCATTAGTGGTTAAAAGACTCGTGATTCAGGTTGAGGTCGTTGTTAAGGAGTCGTGGTTCAGGTCCTTCGTTGTCAATGAGTCGATGTAAAGGCTGTTTCCCATCAAAATGATCTATCACAAAACAAGCTGGTTTTGCAAGGGGAGTCACCTGGGTTTTTGGCCCCGGGCTCGGCGGCCATCTTGGGAAACCTACCAAACCCACACATTTCTGAAAACTAGACACCCGGGGGAGTCCAGCGAGGTATGGCTTGCGTGGATCCCCCAACGTTTTCCTACCCAGAATGCCCTGCAAACCTCAAATTTAGCTGAAAAAAAACACTTTTTTCTCAAATTTCTGTGTGGGAAAGTTCTGGAATCTACGTGGTCCCACAAATTTCCTACCACATAGTGTTCCCCCATGTCTCCCGATAAAAATGATACCTCACTCGCGTGGGTGGGTCAAGTACCCACGACAGGAAAGGGCCCAAAACCTATTGAGGCGACATCAAAATTACCTATCACAAAACAACCTGGTTTTGCAAGGGGGGTCCCATGAGTTTTTGGCCCTGGGCTCGGTGGCCATCTAGGGAAACCTACCAAACCCACACATTTCTGAAAACTAGACACCTGGGGGAGTCCAGAGAGGTATGGCTTGCGTGGGTCCCCTAACTTTTCCTACCCAGAATCCCCTGCAAACCTCAAATTTAGCTGAAAAAATCACTTTTTTCTCAACTTTCTGTGTGGGAAAGTTCTGGAATCTACATGGATCCACAAATTTCCTCCCACCTAGCGTTCCCCCAGGTCTCCTGATAAAAATGATACCTCACTCGCGTGGGTGGGTCAAGTACCCGCGACAGAAAAGGGACCAAAACCTATTGAGGCGACATCAAAATTACCTATCACAAAACAACCTGGTTTTGCAAGAGGGGTCACCTGGGTTTTGTCCCCGGGCTCGGTGGCCATCTTGGGAAACTACCAAACCCAAACATTTCTGAAAGCTAGACACCCGGGGAGTCCAGCGAGGTATGGCTTGCGTGGGTCCCACAACGTTTTCCTACCCAGAATCCCCTGCAAACCTCAAATTTAGCTGAAAAAATCACTTTTTCCCTACATTTTTGCGTGCGATCACCGTGCCGGCACAAATGTCCTACCACCCAGCGTTCCCCTTGTTCTCCCGAGTAAAATGATACCTCACTTGTGTGGGTGGGCCAAAGGCCTGTGACTGGGAAGAGCCCAAAACATAGGGATTTAGGGTATAGCACCGAGAATTCTAAGCGCTATATTTTTTTAAAAATACGTTTTTAGCCAGTTCTGCTTTGGACACCCACACAAGTGAGGTATCATTTTACTCGGGGGAACAAGGGCAACGCTGGGTGGTAGGACATTTGTGCCAGCACGGTGATTCCACGCAAAAATATGTGGAAAATATGTTTTTTTCAGCTAAATTTGAGGGTTGCAGGGGATTCTGAGTAAGGAAACGTTGGGGGATCCACACAAGCCATACCTCATTGGACTCCCTAGGGTGTCTAGTTTTCAGAAACGTGTGGGATTGGTAGGTTTCCCTAGATGGCGGCGAGCCCGGGGCCAAAAAACCAGGTGCCCCCCCAAAACCAGGTAGTTTTGTTATAGGTAGTTTTGAAGTCTCCACAATATGATTTGGGCCATTTCCTGTTTCAGCCACTATGCCTACCCACACAAGTGAGGTACCATTTTTATCGGGAGCCCTGGGGGAACGCAGGGTGGTAGGAAATTTGTGGATCCACGCAGATTCCAGAACTTTACCACACAGAAATTTGAGTAAAAAGTGATTTTTTTCTGCTAAATTTGAGGTTTGCAGGGCATTCTGGGTAGGAAAACGTTTGGGGACCCATGCAAGCCATACCTCGCTGGACTCCCCCAGGTGTCTAGTTTTCAGAAATGTGTGGGTTTGGTAGTTTCCCAAGATGGCCGCTGAGGCCGGGGCCAAAAACCCAGGTGACCCTCCTTGCAAAACCAGGTTGTTTTGTGATAGGTAATTTTGATGTCTCCTCAATACGTTCTGGGCCCTTGCCTGTCGCGGGTACTTGACCCACCCACGCGAGTGAGGTATCATTTTTATCGGGAGACCTGGGGGAAAGCTGGGTGGTAGGAAATTTGTGAATCCACGTAGATTCCAGAACTTTCCCACACAGAAATTGGAGAAAAACTTGATTTTTTCAGCTAAATTTGAGGTTTGCAGGGTATTCTGGGTAAGAAAATTTTGGAGGACCCACGCAAGCCATCTCTCGCTGGACTCCTCCGGGTGTCTAGTTTTCAGAAATGTGTGGGTTGGGTAGGTTTCCCTAGATGGCCGTTGAGCCCGGGGCCAAAAACTCATGGGACCCCCCCTTGCAAAACCAGGTTGGTTTGTGATAGGTAATTTTGATGTCGCCTCAATAGGTTTTGGGCCCTTGCCTATCGCGGGTACTTGACCCATCCACACAAGTGAGGTACCATTTTTCACGGAAGACTTTGAGGGACGTGGGGTGGGTGGAATTTTGTACATCCACGCAGATTCCAGAACTTTCCACCACAGAAATGTGAGGAAAATGTGTTTTTTTGGACATATTTTTAGGTTTGCAAGGGATTCTGGGTAACAGATCCTGGTGAGAGCCAGTCAAGTCACCCCATCCTGGATTCCCCTGGGTGTCTAGTTTTCAAAAATGTATAGATTTGCTAGGTTTCCCTAGGTGCTGGCAGTGTTAGGGTTCAAAATCTACAGCTAGGCACTTTGCAAAAAAAGGGTCCGTTTTCACTGTGAAAATGTGGTGTGTCCACGTTGCGTTTGGGCCGTTTCCTGTTGCGGGCACTAGGCCTACCCACACATGTGAGGTGCCATTTTTCTCGGAAGACTTTGGGGAACGCGGGATGCGTGGAAATTTGTGGATCCACGCAGATTCCAGAACTTTCCACCACAGAAATGTGAGGAAAATGTGTTTTTTTTGACAAATGTTTCGGTTTGCAAGGGATTCTGGGTAACAGAACCTGGTGAGAGCCAGTCAAGTCACCCAATCCTGGATTCCCCTGTGTATCTAGTTTTCAAAAATGTATAGGTTTGCTAGGTTTCCCTAGGTACCGGCAGAGTTAGGGTTCAAAATCTACAGTTAGGCACTTTGCAAAAAAAGGGTCCGTTTTCACTGTGAAAATGTGGTGTGTCCATGTTGCGTTTTGGGCCGTTTCCTGTCGCGGCCACTAGTCCTACCCACACAAGTGAGGTACCATTTTTCTCGAAAGACTTTGGGGAACGCGGGGTGGGTGGAATTTTGTGGATCCACGCAGATTCCAGAACTTTCCACCACAGAAATGTGAGGAAAATGTGTTTTTTGGGGACAAATTTTTAGGTTTGCAAGGGATTCTGGGTAACAGAACCTGGTGAGAGCCAGTCAAGTCAGCCCATCCTGGATTCCCCTGAGTGTCTAGTTTTAAAAAATGTATAGGTTTGCTAGGTTTCCCTGGGTGCCGGCAGAGCTAGGAACCAAATTCAACAGGTAGGCACATTCCGAAAAAAGTCAGTGCCTAGTGGGCTTTCTGCCGCCCTGGGGAGGGGGAAATCAGGGGCTATTGCCCCGATATGCCCCCGAGGGGGGCAGAAAGACTGTGGCTATTCTTTTGGGGGGTCGGGGGCATTGGGATGCCTATTCTGGTCAGCCCCCACCCCTCCGTATAAAAAAGCCAGCATAATCGCTGGCACATAGTGGGCTTTCTGCCCCCCCGGGGGGCAGATCAGGGGCTACTGCCCCCATCTGCCTCCTGGGAGGGGCAGAAAGACAGTGACATCTTTTTTGGGGTGGGTGGGGGCATTGGCATGTCCATTCTTGGCAGCCCCCACCCCGAACTTTGTAAAAAAAAAATCCCTGGTGGCTAGTGGGCTTTCTGCCCCCGGGGAGGCAGATAAGGTGCTATTGCCCCATCTGCCTCCCAGGGGGGCAGAAAGACTGTAGCATTTTTTTTGGGGTGGGGGCATTGACATGCCCATTCTGGGCAGCCCCCACCCCTACCTATATAAAAAAAAATCCCTGGCGCTTAGTGGGCTTTCTGCCCCATCCCCGGGGGGCGATCAGGGGCTATTGCCCCCATCTGCCTCCTGGGGGGCAGAAAGTTTTTTTTTCTTTGGGGGGTAGGGTGGGGGCATTTGCATGCCCATTCTGGGCAGCCCCCACCCCGGGCCTATAAAAAAATAATCCCTGGCATCTAGGGTATTTCTGAACCCCCGGGTGGGGGCAGATTGGTGGCCACTGCCACCATCTGCCCCCTCGGGGGGGCAGAAAGACTGGAATTTCGTGGGGGAGAGGTGGGGGCATTGGCATGCCCATCTTGGGCAACCCCCACCCCTAAATGTATCGAGGGGAAAAAAACCCTGGTGTCTAGTGGGCTTTCTGCCCCCCAGGAGGGGCAGAAAGACTGTACCTTTGCGGCGGGGTGGGGTGGGAGCATTGGCATGCCCATATTGGGCAGCCCCCACCCCTAACTATAATTTTAAAAAAATCCCTGGTATCTAGTGGGCTTTCTGCCCCCCCGGGGGGGCAGATTGGGGGCTACTGCCCCATCTGCCCCCCAGGGGGGGCAGAAAGACTAATTTTGTGGCCGGGGGGGGTGGGGGCATCGGCATGCCCGTTTTGGGCAGCCCCCACCCCTAACTATAATTTAAATATACTGCCCCATCTACCCCCCAGGGGGGGCAGAAAGACTAATCATGCCAAATATTTTATGGGGGAGCAAAGGCCCTTGCCCAAGGGGCCGCTCCCCCTCCCTGGTGCCTAGTGGGTGGATCCCTGCTTGGGGATCGCCCTCCTGGGGCGATCCCCAAGCAGGGATCCACTAGGAAGGAGTACCATTGGAAAGGGGAGATTCTCCCTTTCCAACAATACCTCTCCTGAGTTTCTACGTGCTCAGGGGGCTGAGATAGCCCCTGAGCACGTAGAAGCTGAAACTGAAATGAGCCTCTTGGCTCATTTCAGTTTCAGTTTCACTGAAATGACATCAGCGCGACGTGCGCGCCGATCGTCATTTCAGGGAAACCAGGGGGGCCTCGGGAGCTGGGGAAGCTCTTCCCCAGCTCCCGAGGCTTTAGGGGATAAAAGGGAATCCCTCTGGTGCCCGCACCAGAGGGATTTCCTGTGCTGGGTCCCATGACGAGCTGGACTCGTCATGAGCACACAAACACTGTGTGCCATGACGAGTCCAGCTCGTCATGAGCATCGAAGGGGTTAAAACAGTAGATACAGCTCATCATTTTCATTGCACATCATATATCAGATAAGTGTCCTGGCAAAGGTCGACACTCTACTCACATATCCCTACAATCTAACAATATCATACTGTGCTAGACTATTATAGTTCGTTCCAATTAGTTCCTATTCTCAGTACTCTAACCTACCCCACCCCTCTTACCCCCACCCATCCCTCCCTCCAGGGGTGCCACAAATCAGCAAGCTGCTATTATGCTGTAGCCGGGTTGCCCCCCCCCCGCTTTCTGTATGCCTCGAAGCCAGCACATCAGCCATGATTCCACTGCTGGGATGATTGTGCATTACTTCAGGCGGCTAAGTGCACAGCTCTGGGTCGTGCTCTGGTATGGGTATTCTACTCTGCCTCCTCAGGGACCTTCTCTAGTTGACCTTCGGCTCTCATATCTTCTAGGTTCCGCAGTAAAACCACTAGTGTTTCCCATGCCCTCGCTGTCTCCAGCGCCCTCTCACACCTTGCTCTTTTCGCTATTTGCATTCTGATTCTCCCTTCACATTCTGCCCATTTAACAAGTTCCTTCTGCCATCTGGTTACACTCAGGCCCCTTTTTGGCTTCCAGTGCATTGAGATGTCCCTTTTAGCTAATAATAAACCCAGATCTAAAAATGTGCTTGTCACTTTGTTCTTGGCTGTGTGAGGGAGCCAATGCAGAAGACAGGATTTCGGGGTTGTCTCGACTTCTCTATCAGTTACCTCGGCCAGAACTTCGGTTACTTCTTCCCAATAATTCCCCATCTGCGGGCATTCCCAGAACATATGGCAAAAATCTGCATCCTCTCTGCTGCAGCGCAGGCAGGCTGCTGTTTGGATCTCAAAATATTTGTTAATCTTAGCCGGGGTAAGATGCGCTCTATGTAAAATATAATAATGTACTAACTGGAATCTACCATTCCTGTTGCTCTTCCATGCCCTTTTCACTAATTCCCCCCAGGTTTTCTCTGGAATGACCTCTTCTAGGTCCGCCTCCCATTTTTGCCGTAGTTTAGTCAGTGGTACCAATGTTTCCAGCGTCATACGCCTATATAAGAATGTGACAGCCTTAAAGGTGCCTGCTGCGGCCACCACATATTGGCACCCCAGTGCCATCTGCGGCTCAGCATATCCCTCTCCCCAGTGCTTTTGTATGGCCGCAGTGAGCGCGGAGTGCAATAAGAAATCTCCTCCAGGTAAGTCGTATCTCTCCTGAAGGTCATTGAATGGGATCATGGTGCTTTCCTCGAATAAGTCACCCAATGTTGTTAACCCCCGCTCCCTCCAATCCTCCAGCCCCCGCCAGTTTCCTCCATGAGGTAAAGCCTTGCAGACACTCAGCGGAATCTCAGGGGCATATGGGCGTTTAATCTGTGCTCTTCTCAGGCTCCTATTCCAGCAAGTACGAGCCGTTCTCAGCTCCAAAGGGAGACTGTTAACTCGCATGGGAAGTTTTAGTATAATTTGTGACAATAGTCTCAGGGTTGGGAAATCATTGCGCTGCTCCTCTGTCCCCCTAAGCCTGCCCGCCACCCGTCGCATGAGCCATTGCAACTGCGCTGCCAGGTAGTAGGTCTCAAAATCAGGCACAGCCAATCCTCCTTCCGATCGTGGTCTGATGAGAGTTCCAAGAGCTACTCTCCGCCTACCAGTGCCCCACAGAAAGCCCGAGATCATTGATTTGAGCTGGGTAAAACATTTTGCCGGGATCCAGAGTGGTAGAGTCCCGAAGTAATATAGAAGCCTCAGGAGTGTGATCATTTTAATAAGAGCTACTCTCCCAGTCACCGACACTGGCAGAGTTCCCCAGAAGTCGAAGTTGTTTTTCGCCCCTCTTATGGCTCTCCCAATGTTGCCCTCCAATAGATCCTCTTGGGTGTGATAAATTTGCGTGCCTAGGTATGCCAGGCACTGGTCCTCCCATCTCACTCCATCTGTCATGTGTGGGCCTACTCTGTCCCTCTTCGTAGGAAAAAGGCAAGATTTCACCCAATTTACCCTGAGCCCCGCAGCCCCACCTAGATCCTGCAGTAATCCCTTGGCTCCGTGTAGCGCCGCTCCCGTGTCGGCCAAAAATATCAGTAAATCATCTGCATAAAGTGAGATGTGATGAACTCGCCGGCTACGTTGAGGCCCTGGTAGTGCTGCCCCGTTCTGACTCGAGCCGCAAGTGGCTCCATGGCCAGGGCAAACAAGAGGGGGGAGAGCGGGCACCCCTGTCTAGTCCCTCGGCTGACCCTGCAGGCATCAGAAATCAGCCCCCCTGTTTTAACCCTGGCAGTGGAATCTGTGTATAAAAGAGCTGTCCATTGCACAAACTCCACCCCAATCCCAAATTTCCGCCTCACCCGGAACAAGTAAGGCCATTCAAGGATGTCGAATGCCTTTTCAATATCCACCGAAAAGACAGTCGCTTCTTCTTTCTGGTAGGAATCTGCCTCCAAGACCCCCAGGAGATGCCGAACATTCAGGGCCGCGTTTCTGGTGGGAATAAACCCGCTTGGTCTTTATGTATTAATGTTGTCATGTAGGGGAGGAGAGGGGTGGCCAGGATACGGCTCAGAATCTTGTAATCCAAATTAAGCATGGAAAGCGGCCGGTAAGCTGTCATATCCCAGGCCGGTTTTCCTGGTTTGAGCAGTGGGATGATAATTGCCTCCCACGTCGTCTCAGGGAGGTGTCCCACTCGCTTCGCTACATTATATAGCTTCATGAGCTTTGGTGCTAAAAGGTCAATGTATGTTAAATAAAATTCTGACGGCAGCCCGTCCGTTCCCGGCATTTTATTTCTGGCCATGCTTTTAATAGCCCCTCTCACCTCACCTATTGCTACTTCCCGACCTAGGATGTCTGCTACCTCCTCACCCAAAGTTGGCAATTCCACACCTCTTAGGAACACATCCGGAGCTTCTACCTCTGGGTCTAATCTATTCCTGTACAGTTCTGTGTAGTAATCAAAAAACAGATTATTGATCCCTTGCTGACCATAACAAACTTCTCCATTAGGCCCCTTAAGTTCCAGAATCACCGACCCTCTTCTGGCCATGTTAGCCAGCCAAGCCAGTAGGGCTCCAGACTTGTCTCTCTCAGAATGAGCTCTAGTTATATACTTCTTGTAATCAAAGCATCGAAGGCGTTCCACCTGTGCTGCCACTGTTTCCCTGGCCTCCAACAGCTCCCCCTGCTTGTCTGCTCTCTCAGGTCTTTCCCATTCTAATTCACGTAATCGTTGATCTGCCCCTTGTATATCCTGCAAAAGCACCTTGCACATACCCACCATCTCTGAAATGCACCACCCCCGGATGACCGACTTAAAAGCATCCAACTCTGCTAGTGAATTTGCTGCTGTATCACCGTTATCCTGGAAGTATTGATCAATAGCAGTGCCCACTACTTTGTGGAAAACCGGATCATCTAGCGCATCTGGTCGCAAACACCATGTGGGAATTTTGGGCCTCGATTGCGACCACTGAATCCCTAATAGTATTGGATTATGGTCCGAAATTGTTCTAGTGAGATATTCACTAGTGTGAGCCACCTCATGTACATCTGGGGAGCACAGTATAGTGTCCAGTCGGACGTGTAAGTCATGGAGGGCGGAGAAAAAGGAATAATCTCTATCCCCAGGGTGTTGGGCCCTCCACGTGTCCACTAAGTCCCACCTCCGCTGCCAGTGTCACCTCGCTTCTGCTAGTTTATGTATGGGTGCGTCAGGAAGTGGTGGATGTGAGCAATCTAAGTCGACATCGGCTATACAGTTAAAATCACCCCCAATATCACTGATCCCGTTAGTACTGAAGCCAATGTCCCAGACAGCTGCGACAGAATAGAATAAAAGGCATTTATATAGCGCACAGCTACTCAAAAGAGTGTCCCGGCGCATCAAAGGCCCCTGGAGCAAACCCACTACTCCAGCTTCAATTGCAGAAGAGAAAAGAGAGAAAAGAAGAAAAACAAAACAGCTAAGGGGAACTCACATTATTGATTAAAGAGCAGAGTTTTAAGGAGCTTCCTGAAAGTAGATAAATCTGGCACCGCTCTCAGTGAAGCGGGAAGCGCATTCCAGGCCTGGGCTTCAAGGAACCCAAACGAGGATCCACCTGAACGGGGCCGAGAAATTCTAGGGACCGCTGCCAGATTCATCGAGGAGGATCTCAGAGTTCTAGAAGGAACATAGTGGGCAATCCTTCTACAAAGGTACCTAGCTCCCTTTCCATGAAAGGCCTTAAAGAATATCACCATGGCTTTAAATCTGATTCTATTTTTTACTGGGAGCCAATGGAGCGCACTAAGATGGGGGGACATATGAGTCCTAGCTTTAAGCCTGAGAATGGCTCTGGCGGCGGCGTTTTGTGCCACCTGCAGACGCTTGAGAAGATATTCAGGGAGGACGAGGTAGAGTATATTCACATAGTCCAATCTTGAAGTAATCAATGCCTGGACCACGGATCTCCTGCAGTTTAAGATCAAGAGTGGAAGGAACTTCCTCAGCATCCTGAGGAGTCCAAAGCACGTTCCCACCACTGATTGGACTTGGGCCTTCATAGATAAGCGATCATCTATCAGGACGCCTAGGTTCTTTACCTTTCCGTTTGCGGCGAGAGGTGGAGACATATCTTCTGGCCACCAGAGTCTCCAGTCGTCTGGCGGTTGGGTGCCGAAAAAGATAATTTCCGACTTTTCCGGATTGCATTTGAGCTGGTTCAATCTTAGTAATACAAACACTTTTGAGAGGCAGATTTTAGACTTGGCTCCCTCAAAACTCCTCCCTTTGTCACAGGTGAAAAGGAGCTGTGTGTCGTCAGCGTATGAAATAATTTTAGCTCCATACGTTTCCGCCAGGACAACTAGAGGAGACATATAAAGATTGAATAATGTGGGGCTCAGAATGGAGCCCTGAGGTACTCCTACCTCCATTCCCAGAATTCCAGAAAGGCGGTCTGCTCCGTATTAGGGGCATATATGCTACCAAGCATTATATCCCTGCCATCCAACCTCCCGGTTACTAGCTACGACATACCTCCCCTCTGGATCTATGATCTGGCCCGTACACTGAAATGGCACGCACGCACTCACCCAGATCAGTATCCCTCTAGCAAATGCTGAATAATTGGTGTAGAACACTTGACCTCTCCAACGACGCAGCAGCGCTGCCCCTTCCTTCGCCATTATATGGGTCTCCTGAAGCAGTGCAACTTGTACCCCCCTACTGATCAGATATGCATGAATTTTATGGCGCTGCAACATTGAATGCATCCCTCGGATGTTCCAAGACATACATTTTAAATCTAGTGGGGGAGCCATGGCATTGATTGATGTTTGCTTCCTCTGATGTCCCCTGTTGTGGCACGCCTGACCCCAAATAACATCCCTTGAACCAAATAAATCCCCCAACTCCCCCTCCCCAGGACAGGTACTCTAAAACTAGTTCCCATCCAAACTTAATCTGTACTCTTAGATACTTCTAGTGGGTATGGGGTAAGTAGCCTGACCTTTGCCCAGAAATACATGATGCTCATGTATTATTTGTGTTTAATACAAACTTTATTTACATACATCATATATGAAGTCTCTTTTCTGATGCTCAAGGTTTTTTAAGGTGACTGAGTGCTGTTCCAATGCTTTACACATTTCCTCTGTGGTAAGCCTCCCTGCTCAGTGCCAAGCTACCTAAGGGAGAGCGCAGGTTATATAGTGTGTGTATTCACCCACCCCTGACGGGAGTGGTAGGTTCTGCCTGGCTGGGGCATCGCCTTAGCCAATGAGAAAGTGCCAGTTTTAACAGGCACCAAGCACCCTATGCACTGTTTTTTTTTTTTTTAGTTTACAGGGTCATTAAACTACAATTGTTTAGGCTAGTTGATCTCCTGTGTTATTTCTTTAGTAATTGCCTTACTATAATCATTAGCATTATAAATAAGAAATTAGTCTTTGGTGAACCAATGCATGACATTGACAGTCTCACCCTTTTGTCCTGTGTTGTTCCACAAGGCTCATTGTTCTCATTTATTTCCTTGAACTGCTCCAATGTGCAGTAATATCAATTCACTAAAATGACAGGGCAAGCAGAACTGACATCACATCCACTTTGATCCTACTCCAATGATACCAAAGGAAGTAAGGTCACATGACCTTCATTACTGTTGACACCTGAGCCAATACTGACAACTGTCTTTTAAGCCCTGATGGCAGCAAACTAAGGGCCTGATTACAATTTAGGGTATCCATCGGACTGCCGAAACCATGGTGGCGGTCCCTGGACCGCCAGATTGGCGGTCCACCTGCCGTATTACGAATATGGCGGTGGGACTGCCACAGGCCCACCGCAACCTCCAGGGATCATGGGTCCCGCAACGGTGGGGAGGTGGTGAGAGGCTCTAATATGCTGGCGAGCATATTAGGAGTTTCGTCACAGCCACAGTTTTCATGGCGGTGAAGCTGCCATGAAAACTGTGGCGGTGAGGAAAGAAAGGGCGCCCTACATGGCCCCCTGTTGCCTCAGGGCCATGGGGTGCCTGCAGGGGGGCACATGTTGTGCTCCCCTGTGTCCAGTCTCCCCCTATCCTGCACGGCATGGACTTTAAAGTCCATGCCGTGCAGTAACAGGCTTTGACGTTCCCATTGCAGAGCCTTTTTAATAGGCACCGCTGTGGGAACGCCAAAGCACTGCCCACCAGACCACGAGATTACTTGTAATTTGGAGGGCGGCCGGCGTTCAAGTTTGGCGGTCCTGGAACAGGGCGCTGGTATGGCGGCCCGGTTCAGGACCGCCAAACTCGCAATCAGGCTCTAAGTGATTTTTGGCATGCGAAGTAGGGAATTTCAACCTTCTAATTTAATGCAGTAAGGTGGATTTTTTAGAAGGACACCACCCCATATGCGAACATAGACAAATTTGCCTGCGCAGAGATTCTCATTTTTGCATTTTTATTCTTTGCAACTCTCAACCCTATTTTTTGTTTCACACCTATTGTGCCACAATGCATGATTTCACTCCCGCTCAGATTATTTTTAATGAGAATATTCATAAATAAGGTGACAAATGCAATCCAGGACAGAATGAATTAGTGAATACTGGGAGGGATTTGATTCAATTTCTATTTCCCATGGTAAACGAGGATGGATGGGTGTTAGAAAAGTATTCAAAATGCCCTTCTAAATATCTAGAAATGAAAGAATATAATAGAAAAGAATACCAGCAAGTCGGTGACTCGAGAGGTCAACGAAGCATGGTCACTTCATATCTTATGCTAAACTACTTTTTTGCAACCCAGGGCTTCATATCAGTTCAACAAAGTTTCCCTTTGCTCTTTAGAAATACATTACAAACATTAAGGAACTGAAAAGTGGAATAAACTCTATGAGAAGCTGTGTTTTAAATTGCAGTAATTAGTCACAAATTACGCGTGTACCATTTAAGCGAGCACGTAGTAAGATTTCGATTTTTGTTCATGCTCCTATACATGCTTTCAGCACTATACAGTAAAGTAAAACACAATATCAGATTATGAATAAGAATTCCTTTTTAGTTCTTCTAAAACACTTAAACGTGATGAGTTATATGTGCTAAAACGGAATAACAATGAGTAATGGTAAAGCACTTTTCTGTCGTTTATTAAACAATTTTCAGTTTCATCTACATTGTTGCAGTTACTTTTTGCAAGATACATAAATGCATACTTCGCTCTAGGCAGACAAAGAATACTTTGGCAGGGCTTTTCAAAGAGAGAGGACTCCACTGTAGAATACAACAAATACAGGATGCATTTTTTCTCCCCTCTTTATCCCCTTACCTACATAAAAGAATCTTTCCTTTACTATTTTTTCCTCTGCCTTTATTTTTTTCTCGCTTGCTTTCTTACTCGTTAACTTTTTATTGAATGGTTTACAAATATAGAGCAAAAAACAGGAATATGTAGCAGTAAACGGACAGGAATAATAAGGTTTAAAGCAGATCTAAAAAATAAAAGTATATGAAAATATCCATAAATAAAGCTTTGACATATGCGGAAAATACAATTATCACAACAACAAAAAACCAAAGCAAATTGCAGCATGCACAATAAAAAATATCGTTTTAAAAACTTTTTGCCTAATAAAAAAGTACTCGAGGAAATATACACAGACAAAACAGGTGTCAGATGTAGGTCATAAAGAGGCTATATGAACAAGAACTAGCCAAGCCGTTTGGTCTCAGCAATAAAAGGCCGAGCTATTTTCAATGCCAAAGATTTTTTTTTAATAAATATTGGCATTAGTTGATGTCAAAATGGCAACCAAAGAGTCAGGATGCATGTGCACAGCTGCATCATGATGCATGCACAGGCTTGGGGACGCCTGGGCAGCAATCTTGGAATGGCATTTGTGTTGGTCAAAAGCCATTCCTAGATCATCACATAAACGTACACCTACGTGTACGTGCATCATGATGCAGCAACAGCAGTTTTGCTACGCTAAATTTACAATTGCTACACGAATTACAACAGTAAATAAAAAGGACATAAAGAAAGTTTACAGGAACAGAAAAAAAGATAGCAAGCTCCCAGCAGGTGGAACAGAAAGTGGTCCAGTTTATAACACAGAGTGACCATCTCCAGCATTCCATATAAACACACATTGCACACTATTGTCACCACAGCTTCAACATTAAGGTAATGTTACAAAGTAAAATGCAGGGTGTCACTTCTTAAACAAACTGATTCACCTGTCACCCAAGCTTAACAACAAATGCAGAAACTGCATGGTAGCCTTCTATCACAAATGCAAGGAAACTGGGCCTATATTAATCCCAAGTTCAGTTGCTGAACAAGATACTAAGGAAAAGTAGACACTACAATTACTGGCAACACATAATCAGGCCACCGGCACTGAAGCATTAAAGGTAGGAAGTAAGCAGTCTGTAGTTTCAAGCAAAGAAAGGGTACCCAGACCAAATTCTTCATGGACATAACCTCTAAAAGGTTTATGGCGTGCCAAGATGCCTCCTAAACTGCTCAAACACATAGAATTCAATTTTGCACAATATGGTGCTCTGAAATTGGACACCACTCAGGACTCTAAAGACTGACTATAAGGACTATGAACCCATCATTTTATAGGGAGTGCAACACATTCACCCTGAACTGAGCGTGTAATCAAGTGAAGATTTTTTTGGCCATACTCATGATTAGGATCTAATGTTTCTTGTGTCCCTGCCTTGGCCACTCTGCATTACATCAATTGCAGAAATAGTAAAGGATTTATCATATTAGCTTCTAAACATATTAGAAAATGTGGGAATGTTGTGTGAAGATTGAACTATCAATGCCTGAATGAGTGCCTTATGCCTCATCGAGAGATCTTAAACAGAGTGGGGCAAATTTATCAACACTTTGCGTCGGCAAAAGTGACATAAACTAGAGCAAAGTGTTGATTTTGGGATTTACTTTCCAATGTAAATCCTTATTTGCTTTTGAAAGTAGCCTAGACGACCTTGTGTCAATGGTGCTGTTCTGCTCTCTCTTTGACGCAGTGCAGCAACTTTGGTGCAAGGCAGCAACTTTGTTTGCTACTTTGGGTTGCATACACAAAACGGGGGAGTTAGAGGATATAGGCTGGGGCCACCCTCCAAGGCCAGACTTATGTAGAGAAAACAAAAGGACCCAACCTTACTTGTGTGGGAAATTAATGTTCCTTCACTTGGGAAAAACAAAAGGTTTTTCGTAAAAACCTCACCCACCAGGGTTACCCCTTGGTGGCATGCTTCATCATAGGGTCCTTCCCGTTCCGCTGCGGAACGGGGCGTGCTGCGACCTGATGAACTACGCGGGAGCACTGAGTTTTTCGACTATGAGAGGCAGGTGATTCTGCAGGGGAGGAGTGAGGTGAAGGAAGGTGTTCATTAAAAATACCTGGCTAGTGGGTAATGCTACTTTATTCTGACCCCTAGTCGGTATGATTAAAAACAGGGGAGAAAATTAGGATTGATGGGATTAATGTTCCCAAAGCCTAATGGTCGACATGTTTCTAGCCTACCCCTCTAGGCTATTCTTCAGGACCTAGTGAATTATATGTGAGATACCTAGTTCCACTCCTACAGTTGTTTTTACTAATCACAACTTTCATAAAGTGCATCAATCGCACATGCTTACACAGGTGCATAAATAATTAATACCACCTGGTACTTATATTGTCAAGTTATCTGAAAGAAAAAAGCGAAAGAACAGTAATTATACTTTTCCCACGTTAGTTTAGTCGTTCTGAAAAGGCATACTAATTGTGCCTTACATCCATTTGTGCACATCCTAGGTGAAGAGACACACCATTAGTGACTTGTCCTTACATTCTTTTGTGGTTACCCGTGGCACATCTAGTGAAGTGGTCACAAACGAAAAGTTGTTTGCCAATACTAGGACATACAATACATCTAATGCACAACACTCATCTATTGTTTCTGGTGTCTCATACAGTGACTGAAGATTCTCACCAAAGACCTGAAGTATTATTAGTAGAATACAACATACAATGTATACACCACATACTACACCTACATTTTGTACTGAAGCCAACACTTCATGGTTTCGCCAGCGGGAAGTTCGGCTTGTAGTCAAACACTGTTTCGGGAAATCATAATGAAAGTTTAGTGGGTTCGAGAAATAGAAGGCTGCTCTTGAATGTAGCAGTGGGGTCGGGGGTTAGAGACTCACCTCTTCGAAGCCAGAACTTCGTTACTATACCTATTTTCTTCCCGCTCGGGAACCGCATCTTGCCTGGTCCCGCGGCGGTAACTGATTAAAAAGCAACCGCGAGCACGTACACATGCTCACGTGTTGCATTAGAAAAAAGGCTGGTGCGATAACCTGCAAAAATGGCCGCCATGGTCTGGGCTATCCCGGTCAACCCGGATGTAAGAAGAAACGCATAATATTGTTGCCCGTGTATTTTTTCGTGCTCGATAAGAAAGCCGCTAAATTATGTAGGCGTTTAGCGAGTTGCTGGTACTCCGACTCAGAAAGAAATGTTATATTTGTATTCCGCAGCGATGGACACTTTTACATAAATTCCTGATATTAGTAGCAAGGGAAGATAAATAAAACCGCAGCTGCATATAATTAAGATGCTTATGTGAGGGTCGTATTTCCTGCAAGGTTATATTTGTATTCCGCAGCGATGGAAGCTTTTACATAAAATCCCTTATATTAGTAGCAAGGGGAGATAAATAGACCGGAGCTGTATACAATTAAGAGGCTCATGAGAGGGTCATATTTACTACAGCCAGGGTTTTATTCAATGTTAGTGATACGTCCAGGGTGATGATTTCAGGACCAAGTGCGTTATGGCACGTTGTAGTCCTCAGGTGGGAGGACCCAGTAGGTATAGAGATGCCTTAAAACCAGGCAACGCCAGGGCCATTTGCAATTGAGATTTTTAGGCAACCGTTATGGGGAACCCCTAAATATTATCCTCAGACATATCTGTCACCACAGCTATGTGTAAAGAACGTGTCAGGTACGTCGTTGTCCCGGAACCCATTCTGGTGTTACCGGTGCATGATGTTCCTCGGTATGAAATTTATCTTACAAATCTACCCCATGGTATATTGTCATTCAATCCCACACTCAGTGTTTTCAATTTTAAAACCCATTGTTGCTCCTTCTCGAAAAGTTTGGTTTCTACTGTTTCGTGATGTTCCATTTTTTCCAGTACAACCCATTTTAAATCTTGAACTGTGTGTTTCTTATCAATGTAATGAGCTGACATCTTGGTGGTTGTCCTCTCGCAACATACATTGCTCCTGTGTTTACAGATTCAAGTCTTCACTTTCCTAGTGGTCATTCCAATGTAGTTGAGGCCGCATGGGCATGTGATCATGTACACTACCCTCTCTGTGTTACAATTTGTGAATTTTCTAAGTTGCCATGTGATATTGTTGCTTAGTGTGAGAGTTTTGGTAGGTTCGGTTAGGTGGCAGACACTACAATTGCCACATGGGTAGTGTCCAACTACAGGGGCTAGGGTCCCTTGAGTGGTCACCCTTGTGTTTAGATGCTTTTTAGGACATGTCTGTACTAGGATGTCCTTTAAACTTGTGCCTCTTCTGTGCGAGAACATTGGGCTTGGTATTGTCATGGAACCACTGTTCAGAATCTGCCAGTGTTTATTAATGATCTTGGTGACGTCATTTGCTGCTATGTTGTAGGTTGTAATACCAATGGGCCTCTCCTCCTTCTCTTTTATGACCGGTGGCTCTAAGAGGGACTCTCGGTTGTTGTTCTGGGCCCTCTTATTAGCTCGTAAAATAATTCTCCTGGGATATTTCTGCATGATTAGTTTCTCAGTCAGGTGGTCAGCCTGTTCCTTGTAGTCCCGTAGCTCCAAACAGTTCCTCCTGAGTCTCAGGAATAGTCCAAAGGGAAGATTCTCCCTCAAGTGGCACGGGTGGAAGCTGTCGTAAAGTAAAAGGCAATTTTTTGCAGTTGCTTTTTCGTGTGTGGTTGTCCTCAATTTTTCGTCCCCATCCACTATGATATTCAGGTCCAAGAAGACTAGGTCTTCCCTGATCAAGGTACATGTGAACTTAAGGAACTCATCCTGTGTGTTGAGCCAAAGTAGAAAGTCCTGTGCTTTGTTCTCGTCTCCTTCCCAGACCACCAGGACATCGTCGATGTACCTCTTCCATGACTTTATATGGTTCCTGAAAGGGTTGGGAGGTGCGAGTACCTTGTGGGTCTCCAGATGATGGACATAGAGCCCGGCTATGCTCGGGGCAAAGGTGCTGCCCATACTGGTCCCGTGTTGCTGGAGGTACACCTTGTATAAGTACCAGGTGGTATTAATTATTTATGCACCTGTGTAAGCATGTGCGATTGATGCACTTTATGAAAGTTGTGATTAGTAGAACAACTGTAGGTGTGGAACTAGGTATCTCACATATAATACCCTAGGTCCTGAAGAATAGCCGAGAGGGGTAGGGTAGAAACATGTCGACCATTAGGATTTGGGAATATTAATCCCATCAATCCTAATTTTCTCCCCTGTTTTTAATCATACCGACTAGGGCTCAGAATAAAGTAGCATTACCCACTAGCCAGGTATTTTTAACGAACACCTTCCTTCACCTCACTCCTCCCCTGCAGAATCACCTGCCTCTCATAGTCGAAAAAACTCAGTGCTCCCGCGTAGTTCGTCAGGTCACAGCACGCTCTGTTCCGCAGCAGAATGAGAAGGACCCTATGATGAAGCATGCCACCAAGGGGTAACCCTGGTGGGTGAGGGTTTTACGAAAAAGTGTATGTTTTTCCTAAGTGAAGGAACATTAACTTCCCACACAAGTAAGGTTGGGTCCTTTTGTTTTCTCTACATACTTTGGGTTGCATCACTTTTTAGTAAATTTCCCCCAGTGTTTCTATTTTTACTCTGATTCTAACAAACTTCAACATATGAAGGAGAGGTGAACATAAAGTTGCTTCTAAGTTTGTTGACAGAATAATAGTGCTGTCTGCATCATTAGTTATAAATTATTGAATTTCACT
This sequence comes from Calotriton arnoldi, assembly GCA_963921515.1. Lineage (NCBI taxonomy): Eukaryota > Metazoa > Chordata > Amphibia > Caudata > Salamandridae > Calotriton > Calotriton arnoldi. Next base: position 48,974 of record CAWUFW010021561.1, read on the forward strand.
AAGCAATGCCACAGATTTAGCGAGAGGTAAGGGCGAGTCACATGAGAAACAGATCAAATAGACCAAGAACAGGAAGTGGTTGAGAGGTCTTTGGAGTCTTCGAACAACCCTATCAGTTGTCAGCATATGTGTCACATTATCATGCTGTGGTGTGTGGACTCAGACATCGACCTGACCATGAAAAGGATTTAAGCTATTAGACTAACCAAGACCAACATTGCCGCGTCTTCCCAGCTGGGATACCCATAAATGACTACGCAACACACACAGAGCTTGGTATCACAAATCTTTAGCCTTGTGCGTGTATCTGTGAACTCAACTTTCTATAGTCAACCTTCACTACAATACACTTGATCCATTACGTCATAGCTCTATGGAGTTTATCAGGAGCCAAAAGGGTTCTGTCATTGTTAACTCGCAAGACACTACATCTCCCCCTCTGTTACAAAAACTTACCAATTTTTACTAAATATGTACACATATATACTTTTAAATCTCTTCAGTTCATCTCTTTGGTGTTGTAAATGTTTGACCCGAATGTGACGTGTGAAGTTGAGACCTGCCACCATCATGATACAAGAGCTGCTTGGATGGTGAAAAGGCAGCAGCAGCCATGGGTGCTTCAGAGTCAGTCTCTCCTTCACCATGGAGATTTGGTTAACTATGATTCAAATGCCAAAAGTGAGAAGAGTCTCTGGTAATAGCCTTCCCAGGGCGCTGGGCAGTCACCATGTGTCCTTTGGTCGACACCCCTTGGAAATGTTCTGCATCAAAGGGAGCATCAGATTTTCTTTTCTGCATCTGACGTGCAAGCACTCTGTCTCCTCTCTGAAAGATGATGTTTTTTGCATGTCATCATCAGTCAGCATGTTTTCATCTTTTATTTCTGAACCACGTCCCTTGTACGAGTTGCATTCTCATCTCTTTCTCTCAGATTGGTTCACTGAGTTATCTTGCTTGTCATGCTCTCCCGAATCTCAGTGTTGCGGGACTTTCACCGGTGGTCGAGTGAGGTTTTGAACGGTAAGCTCTCAATGCAGAGTTTAACAAAGTTTGTAAGTTGAGCTTCTCAAGTATAGCAATCTGGGATAATGAAGTGGCAGCTGGTGAGTTTGATTTTACGATGAAGTTGATATAAGCTTCAGCTGACTTGGATGGAGTGCCATGATCTTGAGTGGGAACTATGGAAAAGTAGTCAGCAGGTTTCTGATCATTTTCTGGATGATGCACAATGTTATAATTGTAGCCGTAGTCCCCAACATTCAATGCGAAAAGGCATGTTTGCCTTTCGGCTGCCAAATATTGTTAATAAAGCTTGATGATCAGTTACCAGCGTAAAACATGCCCATACCACAGCTGAACTTTCTTTTTCAGGTTGTGAGTAAACACGTTCTGGTTGGGACAAACTCCACAATATGCTTTAAAGCATTCGGGTGTCTGCTGTGCAAGGATAGTACCTAACCCAACTGGGCTAGCATCAACAACAATCTTGGTATGAAGATTTGGATTTAAATAAATCATTTCAATAGCATTCTCAATACCTTGTTTGATTTTCTGAAAATTGTTCTCATATTCATGTGACCACTGAAATGAAACATTCTTTTTCGTCAGCTCTCTCAATGGAGCACTCACAGTGGCAAAGTCCCATATATTTATCTAGAACAGTAGCTGGCCATGCCATGAAATGAAAGCACCAATGAAACATCTTGTGGGGGATCAGACCTTGAGAGCACTTGTACCTTAGCAAGATCAGGTCTCATACCCCCATCAGAAAAGATATGACCTAAGAATTTTAACTTTGTCTTAAGGAGCTCACATTTGTCTACATTCAAATCAAACCTGCAGCAGCCAGTAAATGACAAACTTGTGTGGGATCCTTATTTTGCTCTTTTTGGGTAGTTCTGAAAACCAAAATATGATCACTATAATTGAACGCATTCATGACAAACTATATAATGTGTTGAATGACGTTTGAAAAAGTTCTGCAGCTGATGACACACCAAAGCTTAGCCTTTTGTATTGAAACAGACCAACATGTGTAGTAAAGGTTGTAATGTACTTGTAGTTTTCTTCGAGTTCTAACTGATGCAAGCTTTATTCAGATCAAGACGAGAGAAAACTTTTGCACCATTTAATTGCGTTATCATATCAGCAATGTGTGGACCTGGGTGTCGTTCTTGTTCAATTACCTTGTTAGCCTGATGCATGTCAACGCATTTGCATGCCGCTCCTTCACCGTTCTTTTTGGGCGCTACAACAATGGCAGAAACCCATGCCATGGGATCAGTGGAACACTCAATGATATCATGCTTAATTAACGATTCAAGTTCTTTTTTAACAGAATCTTCAAAATGAAAAGTAATTTGTCTATGTTTTTGAGCAACAAGACAGATGTCTTCATTAATATGCAGCTCTACTTTCATAGCCTTAAGCTTTCCCAAACCAAGAAACAATGAAGGCAACTGATTTACTATTTAATGGTGACCATTCAGGTTGTAGTTCACAGAAATCAGTCCCATATCAGCAGCTGTGCTGAAGCTGAGTAGACAGACACTTGATGCTGTCCATTGAAGCACATGGATGGGTGCTTGCACCTTTGTTTTCTTATGTTTGGTCGTCAGTACAAATGAACCTTGACTTTTTAATGGTTTAGATGCAGCCCATGTATACACTTTGGTTATCCATGGCATACGTTGTGGTAAAGGATGTAATTCATTATATTTCTCCTCAGGCATAAGGTTTATCGATGCACAACTGTCTATGATGAAAGGTATCAAATAAACATTTATTTTCAATGTAATTTTCAGACAATGTTTGAATGACTTTGGTGCTTTGGCATCTCAACTTTTCTTTGCCTGATATTTTTATTCACATGCAGCTAATCCAACATGTGCACACTTTTCTGAAGTAAACATAGACATGGCACAACCATCTTCTTCACTTTCACTTGATACTGATATGGAGAAAATGATTTAGATTACAATCAACTTCGTTCAATGTTGATTAGTCATACCTGACGTCTCCACAGGGCCTTCTGGGTATGCATTGAATGTAGCTTCTGGAATGTTCCAGTGGCCATTTTGTCTTCGTGCCGTGACGCACTTGTTTTTCCCTTTGCTTTGCACACTGTCACAAAATGGTTCTCCTTCCTACAGCCCTTACATATCTGTCCAATGGCGGGACATTTGTCTTCGTGTGGGAATGAAAATCCACATCTAAAACATAACTTCTTTTTACGTATAGGCATGTGTCTTTCAATATTTCACTTTTACTTACTTTCCACACTCATGACTGATTCATTCTCTGCAGCTCTGGACTCCATGTCAGTAGCTTGTCAGTCAGCATGCTCTTCAGCTCTAGCAGCCATTAACACTTGTTCCAGGCTCTGAGTTTCTCTCAGCATTCTCCTTCTGAAGGAATTCGAAAAGAAACCATCCATGCCTCTGAGATCTATGGTTCATTGAACTTACAGTGTTTGAGGAGTGTGTCAAGTCTCTCTACAAATTCATCGATGGTTTCACCAACTTTCTGTCATTTTTGACTGAAAATATATCTTTCATAGTCAACATTTGGAATTGGATTGAACTTGAGATTCAAGGTTTCTTTAAACTGACTGTATGTGATTTCTTCATCAGTTTGTGACATTTTCTTTATGACTTACTTTACGCCATCACCAGTAAGATTTTTGAGGTATTTGATCATCTTTTTGTTATCAGTCTCTTCAAGGGCATCAATGAAATCGTCAAATGCCTCTATACACGTAGTCCATCAGTCATCAATGTTTTGCTTTTTAGCGGTATCAAATGATGATGGTGGTTTCAAGGAAGTGGCAGATTTGTAGACCAATGTGGAACCTAATGAGTCGTGACGTGGATGTCTTTTGGCCACTCTGTCTAGCTCATTCTCTCTGAGACCTTGTGACGTACTGGCCTCGGGATCATCCTTGATGATAACTGGAAATGTGATTTTTTCTTGGTCCTCAACGGAACAACAACCTGACATTATTCCGAACCCCTCACTGACTTTCAATCTTTAAAGAACTGTGGCATTGTATTGATCTGACTCAGGGGCTTTGAGGTCTCACCTCCTCAGGTATGGATGGCTTCGTAAGCACAGCCCCAGGCACTGCTCCTTGGGCTTCTGTGCCCAATGCTGTGTTAAGAAGACTCTTTTTAATTACTTCTGGCAAGCAGACAATCATTTCTTGCATCTAGGTTGCTTTGCTTCTGGTGTCTCTGCACTTGCTTACACCTGGTTGATTTCTGCCTCACAACACTTAAAATTGCAGTGTTATCTTGCGCTTGGTTGTCGCGTTGTACTTTTTTTTTACACCGAGTTGATCTCTGCTTGGCAGCACTTGTAATTGCAGCATTATCACTCCGTACTAGGTATGGCTCTCTGTTGGGTAGTAGCATGGTACCTTTATGTATGGCCTGACTAACAGGTTCTCGACCAATGACATGTAGATTCTCCGTAAATGCTTTTGTTTTCAACTGCTTCACAGAGGCTGGTGCTGCATTTTGACTCCAAATGCATTCAGTGTCAATTATATACTTTGACGACAGAACACGTGGCAAGCAGGAGCAGTTTTCCTGGACCACGGCAAACTCCCTGAGAGAGCACTGTCAACCTTCGGGTTACTTATGCCCTATCTCGTCACCATTTATAGCATATTTCGAGCCATGTTACCCGTAAATGTCTATGTTACAGATGGAGCTTGGTATCACACGTCTTTATTCATCTGCATGTAAATGCGAACTCAACATTCCAAAGCAACCTTCACTGCAATATGCTCTATCCATTACATCATAGCTCTATGGAGTTTATCAGGAGCCAAAAGGGTTCCGTCATTGTTAACTCGCAAGACACTACATATACCAGACTGACTGAATAACAAAATCTTGGGAAGCCTCCGGTAGCTACTCGCATGAGTAAAACAAATATTGATCATCTGATACAAGAAAAAAAGAGCAACCGTTTTCTTTATCCAATGTAGACTGGTGACTAGCTAGGGGGAGCTTCATTCCAAAAGGAAAAGAAGTGCAACCTGTGAATTGCATTGTTTTATTTACCTATTAGCCATGCAGAAAAGGCAAAACATGCACAGCAATGGGAACTTTCAGTAATACTCCCAAAATCCTATTAACTTAAACTATTTTATATAAGTTGTGTGATGTTTTACAGTTTAGTCTGATGCAAAATACATGTTTCTGAACAGTACTATTAAGCTATGCTACACTGGGGACAGGGGATGACATGAACAGCTTTGAAATTCAGACTGCGACTAATCTTAAAAGCAGCAGTCTGAAAGGTTACTGGCAGTTTTAGCATAGCAAGCGGACCCATGTCATATGTGACACCTTCCGCTGCTCCTGCCTTTTATACCAGGCCTTTGCATTATGGGATGTGGCAATTCTTTTCCATCAGTCTAAGTGTGGACTTACATATCTTAGCATAATGATTGTAATGAACTAATAAAATACATTCCGGCCTCTAATCTATGGAGGAAATGAGGGCACTTTTAAGAGCCATTCTGTATTCATTAATATCAACTGTGCTTATAAGAGCCATGCAACCGAAATGAGTGCTTTCTAGTTATATGTAAGAGAAAATCCTTAAAGGAACCAAATTAGCTAGTTATAAAGTCTCAGGGGCATATTATCAAGCCGGCGATAAAAAATTATCGCCGCTTTAGCGTCTGTTTCCGGACGTAAAGCGGCGCTAATTTTATCGCTGTATTAGCAAGGTCACGCTATCGCGTGAAACCTTGCCCTATCACCCTTTTCCATAACGCCCACCTTTGCATCTCTAATGAGATGCAAAGTGGGCGTTCCGTCCCAAAATAACTGGAGAAATGTCGTTAACCGACATTTCTCCAATTATCAAGGGAATCGCTAACAAGCATAGCGATAAGAAAAGTAGCGCTAACCTTGGTTAACGCTACTTTCCTAACGCATGCTTTTAGTTCGACTTAGCCATGATATCCAATGGAAGGTGGATATCATGGTTATGTATGCCCAGCCCTATCCACAAGCTATCGCCAAATGTCGTGCAATTATCGCTGGATTTCCAGCGATAATCGGACATTTGGCAGCTTGCGCCAGGAATTTTATTGAGTCTGAGATAAGCGTTGCTAATAGCACGCTATCTCAGCGATAAAATTCATCGATAGCCGGCGATAAATATCCTAGCGCTAAGTGCGCTTAGCGATATTTATCGCCGGTTGTTGATAATATGCCCCTTAGTCTTTGCTTTTAGGTGAACGCATGCTTGCTATGACAAGCAGAAAGACATCAGCACAGAGTGATTATAACGTTCATAAAATAATTACGACTGAATAAAACCTCTGAACAAAACATAAGTGCAGGACTGCTTGCTAGCACAGCAAACACGGTTTCCTCAGAGACTAAGAACATTATGACACAGAATGAAAACAACTGTGTTCTGTAGACGCATTAAGGGGGCACTTAGATTAATGAGAGACTGCGGTTTTCTCGTGTGCATAAAGATGACGGACGTTTGTTTCTTGAGGGTGAAGGGAGTGTTTGCAGGAAGAGAGTGGTGTTGTATGTCAACTCCAAACTGCATCTGGGGATTGAAACTACATATGTCTAATTCTTCATACCACTGGTGAGGCACTAAGGCACATTTGCAGATGGGTAGTTGGGTACCACACAACTTTGTGGTAGTATTATAGCTGGAAGAGTTTATGTCTGACAATGTGAAAGGTGTTTTGAGGACAAGACTTGTGTATTATTGAAATCTGAGGCGTAAGTAAAAAGAAGTGAGTGATAGGACGCTTAAACACCACAGCCCGTGAACAGAATAGAAAGATTGTGTGATCCCATTGTGGCCTCTGTGGCAAGTCTTTTCATGTGCATGCAGGCGCGGCTGGCACAGGTAACAGCGGTGGGGCATGGGCAGCGCTGGTGGGGGGAAGTGGACAGACGACAGGAAAGGGAAAGTAAAATAAAAATAAAACCACTATTCTTGCGCTCGAAATTTCCTATCCCATCGTCTGTCCACTTTCCCCCAACCCGTCCTGCCCCACCGTCTCACTGTTGTTACCTGTGCCGTCCGCACGTGGGTGCATGTATGGCAGAAAAAGCTTACCCCATTTCGCTGCTAGCATAAATTGTGCCAGTGCAAGTGTTTTAGGAAACTTATGAAAATACATGCAGTCAGTCAGTCAAATAAACTTTATTTCGGTTCAGGGAACCATAAAAGTGCACAATACAAAAACATTCTCAGTACATAAAAACTTCTTCAGACATGTTCACATACCATACCAATATAAATATCATAATCAATTTCTGATATAGTGCATCTTGATAATAGAATAGGGTCCTAAAGCTGCAAATCAAGACCAGGGAGATAAAAACCTCACACGGAAGCCCCTAGAAGGGGCTCGTAAAGGGTCCGCCATGTCGCCCGGGTTACTATTGTATTTCAGTCTGGAGCGGTACTGACAGATCACTAAATGAATAAAATAAATATTGCACACAGACCAGTTAAAAAACTTTAAAACCATGGATGGATATCACCGAACCGGACTAGTCCGAGTCTCCCTGGTTATCCCTGGATGCGATGTGGGACACAGAAGTTTAGAAAAGAAAGAAGCTATACCCAAAAAGGGATTATTAAATAGCCAGGACTAATTAAGTACCTTGCACAGGAGGTATTAACAGATTAAGATTAAAGCATCAGGTTCACTTAGAATAGGCCCATTACCAATTTATATTGGCATGCTCCCCTCTTAATAGAAGGACAACATGGCTTAATGGTTTCATTGCCTAGCAATCTGATGCAGATTTTACTCATAGCACTTTCTAATCACAGCAGCACCCCTGATGAAATTCATGACCGCAATGCAAATATCAGTAGAGGCCAGTGAGTACAGAAAACTGAAACCTTCTTAGTAATGGGAGCAGAAATCTAGCTCTCACAGACTTATAAAGCGCACAAAATAGTAAAAAGTGCAGAGTGCTTTGCTTGGATGAATTATCACAGGGGCATGGTGTGGGCTTGTCCGACCAAACTCCTTGGCGAGGGAAAGCTACCAAAAAGTGCACTGTGCCTAACCTGAACCTTGAGAGCTAAAATCTGTTTTGCAGATTTGAGCTAAAAGCTAAATAAAATTGAGGGATAGCTGCAACAGGGGTCGGAACTCCAGGATAAGCCTGGCACTGACGATCACACATATTGCCCCTAGTGGAAAATGCCAATTTGATAGTATCTTTGGCGTTTGGGGACATATTTGGGGGATTTTCAAAGAGGTGGCCTAGGCCAAACTCATGAAACCTGTCTTTCAAATAGTGAAGCCAGGGGATCTTATCAACACTATGAACGGCAAGGCAATCCCTAATACTATCTCTCGAAAACGATAAATCCTCTAATAGCCAGATCTTAGCCTGTAAACACAACAGGGCAACACCGATACGATCCTCTATAAACTCTATGCCCAATTCTGCATGGCAGAGTGTTGTAGAAAGCGCTTTTTGGTACCATCAGGAGTCTTCTAATAAAGTTGTTCTCGACTACTTAAAGCTTATGACTCCTGTTGTACCCCCATACCCCTGCTCCATAAGTGACCATAGGGAGGCATTTAGCTCTATAGAGAGTTAGTAGTTCTTTTACTGGTTTCTGCCCCAACTTAGTTGCAAACACAAATAGCGCGTCTGAGGCCCTGCTTGTCTGCTGTGCTCTCATGATTGGCAGGGTGCCCCATTTCAACTAAGTGTTAAATAAGTTGCCCAAATATGAGATTTTAACTTTTTCTATCACGTTTCATGCATCACAAAAGTTTTTGTTTTTGTATTCTGAGGACCACATATCATGATTTATGATTTATGAAAAGTAACTTTTAAATCTAGAGATATCATAAACTCTGTAAAGGCGTCAAGAGATTTCTGCAGACTCATAGCTGTCCTTGCCAACAGGACTGTGTCATCTGCATATGAGAGCAGTGGGATGAAATTTCTACCAATTCTCGGAAAACCGAGCTCTCTTTTCAATAAAAAAGCCTTAAGCCCGTTTGTGTAGATAAGAAATATGAAAGGAGCTAAAATTCTGCCTTCATGGACCCCCTCAGTTGAAACAATTGATGTTGATTTTTCCCCCTTGCTGCCATATCTTATTGTGATCGTTGTATTTGTATGAAGCCTACATAGAAGGACTACCAATGCTTCTTCGACACCCATGTCTCATAACATTGCCCACAATTTGTCCGGATTGACAGTATCAAAAGCACTGAATAAGTAGATGAAGGCCAGGTGTATAGAGCTCTTCATGGACTTCGTGTACTTACTGAAAATCAGGGACAGATTGAGGCACTGTTTGGTTGTACCCATGCCCCTTCTAAAACCACATGCAGCCATTCAAGCATGCAGATACCCACCACCTTATAGTTGTCTGCATATTCAGCATTGAACGTCATAAAGTATTTTTCTTTTCACATAGTGAAGCTCTTAGTGAAGGGTAAGCGCGAGGCCCCAGTCAACTCCTGAAAGTCTCATCGACGGCTGAAGTTCCGGAGCTTTCAGCAGGATGAACCTGAAATCCAGGCCGGATCACGGTACGATGGCGGCAGCTTGACCCTCGAAGACGGGTCTGTTGCCTTATGGAGCTTTTTCCAAAAGTTACTCCAAACTTCTGGAACTTCTTCCTGAAGTGTCTCTTGTGGTTTCAAAGTGTCCAAAACACCAAGCCAAGGGACTAGAAGCTCTGAGATGGCCCTTGAGATGCTGGGACTACAATTCCCACAATGCATCTGGCCAAATCCTTAAAAGTCCACTGAACTTACTCCAGGATGGGGACTTCTTGGTGGAGATGATGCAGATAGAGCTCTGTTAACCTTTTACTTCACGGGAGTCCACTCCTTAATTCTTGTGAAGCCAGGCAAAGGCCTTAGTGCTGTAGTTCCAGATTGTGCAGCAGGGGCAGTCCTTTAGAGTGCAATCCTTTAAGTGTAGATCAGGGTTCAAGCAGTGTAGTCCTTCTTCCCCTTGTTTGGCTTGCTTGGAAGCTCTCCCATATTTATTCAGAGTTCCTGGGTACCAAGCAGGGGGACACCACTGACCAATGGGATGCAGGTTGCCACCCAGGGTTATGACCACTTCCTCCAAAGTGAGGTATATTCATATTCCAGAAAGCACTATTCTTCCAAAGTCCAAAATGGAGAAACTCTCTCCTGGCGAGTTAGATCTGGCTAAGCCAACCCACTGGTGTGGCTAAGTTTCCCTAACATTCCCCTTCCATCCCTTCTGCCAATCTAATTACTGGGGCTCCTGTCTGGCTGGGGGTGCAGGATGTGGCAGTGAGCCTATGCTATCCTAAACTGTCACTCTGCCTTTGAAGACCAGTTTAGGTACTCCACCCCCATCCTGTCATTTGCTCTGCAGGTTGCAGTTCTCCTCCCACATGAAATCCTTTGTCTCTTGTCAGGCCACTTCACACCTCATTAAGGCAGCTTGGCTCAGACTGGCAGAGGTTGACTAATAAGAGCAGGGATGCTGGAAGGCTGGATTTTGGCTTACAGAAAAGTAAGATCTATGACTTCTTTTCTGTGATAGTTATAATAAAGCTAACAGTGGCAAGTTGTTCGATTTATTCTAAATATCATTTTGATTTTAAAGTATATTTGTAGTTCCTTTCTTTCAATAGTTATACTTTAATAAAGTATTCCCATGTTAGCCTATGGAGCCATTGTGCTACAGTGCCTTACAAGGGGATATAAAACATCGTTTATTATGTCCCTGTTTTAGTTACGATGCACCCTACACCTGGAGCACCTTGGGGAAACCTTAGGGGGGACTTATATGTAAAAATTAAGTAGTTTGAGACTTTGAAAGTACCTTTAATTCCAAAGTCGAATTTGCATAATTTTATTGTAAAGGCAGCCTGAAAAGCAGGGCTGCCTTTAAAATGACAGCAAGCAACACAGTAGAGCACACTTAAGTGCATTAAGTCTACTGGACCTATAAACCTACACTGTCCTATTATATACTATTTCCAAATGTAATTAAACCCAATTATCATATACCTTATAAGCAGAGCACTGGGCACAGTCAGAGTCAGTTACCACCAGTATCAATCAAAACATGGGGGTGATCAGGGCAAAAAGGGTGACGTTCTCAAACAGCTTCCTCCCCCAAATGAAATGTGATGGGTAACTAACCTACACCCTGGTAGTCCTCATCAGGTAAATGGAACAAAGCTGGAAAGTCCATCTGCATTGACATTGGCAGTCCCAGGTCTGTGTTCCACTGTGAAATGGATCCCCTGTAGGGAAATGGACCACCTCAACAGATTAGGATTTTTACCCCGCATCTGCATGAGACAACTAAGAGGTCTGTGGTCAGCTTGAACACGGAAGTGAGTGCCAAACAGGTATGGCCTCAACTTCTTCAGGGACCAAACCATAGCAAAGGCTGCCCTCTCAATGGCACTCCATCTTTGATCTCTAGGGAGAAGTCACCTGCTGATGAAGGCAACTGGCTGATTAAGGCCCTCTTCATTTACTGTGCTAACACTGCCCCAGTCCCTTGTTCTGAAGCATTTGTTTGTACCACAAATGCATTTGTGTAGTCAGGGGCCAGTAACACTGGTGCTGAACACATAGCATCTCAGTGAAGCTTATCTGGACGATATAGCTGTGTACAGTTCTACCTAGAAGGAGCATTTGATCCACCTGAAGGAAGTGCTTCAATCAATCAATCAATCACAGAATTTGTAAAGCGCACTACTTACCCGTGAGGGTCTCAAGGCGCTAGGGAAAAAGAAAAGAAAAGGGGGGGGGTGCTGCTACTGGTCGAACAACCAGGTCTTGAGTAGCCTCCTGAAGGTCAGCAGGTCTTGGGTCTGTCGTAGGCTTAGTGGAAGGGTGTTCCAGGTCTTGGCGGTGAGGTGGGAGAAGGATCTGCCGCCAGTGGTAGTTCTTCGAATGCGAGGGATGGTAGCGAGGGAGAGGTCGGCGGAGCGGAGTTGGCGGTTGGGGACGTAGAAGAGGAGTCGTCTGTTGAGGTAGGCTGGGCCAGTCTTGTGGAGTGCCTTGTGTGCGTGGATGAGGAGTTTGAAGGAGATTCTCCTGTCGACGGGGAGCCAGTGCAGGTTCCTCAGGTGGGGGTGATGTGGCTGTGGCGTGGTACATCGAGGATCAGGCGTGCGGAGGCGTTTTGTATGCGTTGCAGCCGCTTGATGAGCTTGGCCGGGGCTCCCGCGTAGAGGGCGTTCCCATAGTCAAGTCTGCTACTGACGAGGGCCTGGGTGACTGTTCTTCTTGTGTCTGTCGGGATCCACCTGTAGATCTTGCGAAGCATGCGGAGGGTGTTGAAGCAGGAGGATGAGACTGCGTTGACTTGCTTGTCCATGGAGAGCGTTGAGTCGAGGATGACTCCCAGGTTGCGTGCGTGGTCGGTGGGTGTCGGGGCTGCTCCCAGCGTCGTTGGCCACCAGGAGTCGTCCCAGGCTGAGGGGTTGGAGCCGAGGATGAGGTCCTCTGTCTTCTCCGTGTTCAGTTTTAGTCGGCTGATCTTCATCCAATCGGCGACGGCCTTCATTCCTTCATGGAGGTTGGATTTGGCGGCGAGGGGTCCTTGGTGAGGGAGAGGATCAGTTGAGTGTCGTCGGCGTAGGAGATTATGTTGAGGTCGTGTTGTCTGGCGATGCGTGCGAGCGGGGTCATGTAGATGTTGAACAGTGTTGGGCTGAGGGACGATCCCTGGGGTACGCCGCAGATGATTCGGATCGGAATGGTGGGAGGCGGACTCTCTGGGTTCTGCCGGCGAGGAAGGAGGTGGTCCATTCCAGGGCCTTGTCTCGGATCCCTGCGTCGTGGAGGCGTGCGCATAGAGTGCGGTGGCAGACAGTGTCGAAGGCGGCGGAGAGGTCCAGCAGGATGAGGGCTGCGGTCTCACCATTGTCCAGCAGGATCCTGATGTCGTCGGTGGCGGTGATGAGGGCAGTCTCAGTGCTGTGGTTGCTGCGGAACCCTGATTGGGATGGGTCCAGCATGCTGTTTTCTTCGAGGTATCGGGTTAGCTGTTTGTTGACGATCTTCTCGATGACCTTGGCTGGGAACGGAAGCAGGGAGATGGGCCGGAAGTTCTTGAGGTCTCTCGGGTCCGCCTTGGGTTTTTTGAGTAGGGCGTTGATCTCTGCGTGTTTCCAGCTCTCTGGGAAGGTCGCGGTCTCGAAGGAGAGATTGATGACGTTGCACAGGTGGGGTGCGATGGAGCTGCTGGCTTTGTTGAAGATGTGGTGCGGGAAAGGGTCTGACGGGGAGCCGGAGTGTATTGTGCTCATGGTCTTGATGGTGTCCTCGATGTTCACGCTGGCCCAGGCTGGCAGGGGGTCGTGGTCGATGGTGTGCGGCGGGTCTGGTGCATCGATCTTAGTTGGGGCTGTCTGGGTGTTGAAGCTGTCGTGGATGTCGGCGATCTTGCGGTGAAAGAAGGTGGCGAGGGAATCGCACAGGGGTTGTGACGGCGGGATGTCGTTGGTGTTGGAGCTGGGATTGGAGAATTCCTTCACTATGTTGAAAAGCTCCTTGCTGTTGTGTGCGTTGTTGTCGAGGCGGTCTTTGAAGGAGATTCTCTTGGCGGACCTGATGAGGTGGTGGTGGTTACGGATGGCGTCTTTGTGGGCTGTGTGGCTGTCCGGTGTCTTATCACTGTGCCATTTCTTCTCTAGTTTCCGGCAGGTACGCTTGGAAGCTAGGAGTTCCGAGGTGAACCAGCTGGCTCTTTTGGTGGTGTCACTGTAGGTGAGCTTTTTCAGCGGGGCGAGGGTGTTGGCACAGTCGTCCATCCATCGTCTGAGGTTGCAGGCAGCGTCGTCGGTGTTGGATGGGTCGGAGGGAGGGCTGAGAGCGAGGGTTGCCCGAAGTTGGTCTTCGGTGACTTTGCTCCAGCAGAGGCGTGGGATCTGTTGGGTGCGGTGGTGTGTGGTGGGTTTCTGGAAGGTGAAATGGATGCAGCGGTGGTCGGTCCAGAGGAGTTCCATGGTGTGGCTGAAGGAGACGTGGGAGCTTGAGGAGAAGATGGGGTCAAGCGTGTGGCCGGCGGAGTGGGTCGGTGTTGTGACGAGCTGGCTCAGACCAAGGTTGGCCCTGCAACAGGCAGGTGTGACTATTAAGGCCAGTAAGTGCCCAATAGGGCAGAGTTTTGTGGTGTACCTGGGCCTCCTTGTATGTGGAGGCCATGTACAACCGCTCCAGCCCACAATTAAAACCATTTTGGATTGGGCAGCTCCTACAACTCAGACACAGGTCAGGGAATCTCTTGGTCTGACTGGGTATTATAAAAGATTTGTTCAGAACTATGGGACCATTGTGCCTCCTCAGATGGGACTCACTTCTAAAAAGCAACCTAAAAAGTAAATTGGACTCCAAAGTGTCAGAAGCCCTTTGACACTGTGAAAGATGCTATGGAGAATGCTGACCTCGCCTTTGCTCCTTCACTAAGGGCAAATGTACTCAGATACTCTGCAGCCCCTAGCCTATCAATGATCTCATCCGCTCTAGGAAAAGGTTGATGTCTCTCTGGTGTGGTGAATGCTGGCCTCTACTTTGCTCCCTCAGTGAGGGCAATCTGCCAGTAGCCTGAAGTCAAATCAAATGTACTCAGATACGTAGCAGCCCCTAAGCTATCAATGAGCTCATCAGCTCTAGGTATAGGGTGAGCATCAGTCTTTGTGACTGTAGTCAGTTCTCATTAGTCCACACAGAACCTTAAATCCTTCTTTCTCCCCTGGGGATTAGGTTCGGGCCCCAGCACCTCTGGGCTGGCCCATGGACTGTCAGAGGGCTCAATTACCCCCAACTCCAGCATCTTAGCTATCTCAGTCGTAATGCTGTTCCTGACATGGTCAGACCCCCTGTACAGTTTATTTTTGACAAGTAGGCTGTCACCAGTGTCAATGTGGTGCACACACCAATTAGTGATACCTGGGCTCAAAGAGAACAGACCATCAAACTGCCCCAGAATCTGTTTGCAGTTTTGTGCTGCTGTTCTGTCAGTTTGGGAGAGAGTACAACTCCCGACATAGATCCATCTTGCATACTATGAGAGAGGAGGTCGGGTACTGGCTCAGTCTCTTCCTCTCCAGCCTTATATGTGACCATCACATGGTCATGTCTGCCCTGTCATGGTAGGGTTTCAATCTGTTGGCATGCAGGACCCTGTGAGGGTTCCTGGGGGGGTTAAGGTCTCCCAGGTAGGTAACCTAACCCTTCTTTGCAAAGATTGGATTGGGTGTGGTCCACTTGCTGTGGAGGGCTCTATGAGCTACAGGCTCCAGCATCCATACCAATTGACCTGGAACGTACTCAGAAATTGCAGCCTTCTGAACATACCTGTGCTTCATGAGCTCCTTACTGGCTTCCAGCTTGACTTATACATATACTCTGCCATGTGAGATCTCAGGCCTACTACATAGTCAAGCACATTGTCCGTTAGCTTCCTTGAGAGGTTTCTCCAAAGGCTCTCTCAGCAGGCTCAATGGCCCCCTCACAGGGTGTCAAAACAACAACTCAAAGGGACTGAAACCAACCCCTTTTTGTGGGACCTCCCTATAGGCAAACAGTATGCATGGAAGGAGAACAGCCCATCTGCTCCTGAGTTTGTCAAACAACCCATTGATCATGCCTTCAGGGTCTTATTGAACCTCTCCAGCATACCATTAGTCTGTGGGTGATATGGGGTGGTGAACTTGTAGGTAACATCACATTCAACCCACATCGCTGTCAGATAGCTGGACAGAATGTCTGTGTCCCTAACTGAAACAACCTCTTTTGTGAACACATCCAGTGGGCCCTAGTCACTGCAGGAGCAGCAACTGTTTAGAGGGGTATTGCTTCAGGGTATCCTGTGGCATGGTCCTCTACCACCAGATATACTTATGTCCTGAGGCAGTGTGTGGCTCTAAGGTACCAACAATGTCCATCCCCACCCTCTTGAAGGGGGCCCAACCATTGGTAGTGGTATCAAGGGAGCCTTTGTCTTGACTCTTGCCTTGCCACGGGCCTGACAGGTGAAACAGAAGCTACAGAACTCATTTACATTCTCAGTCTTTTGGGCCAATAGAAATTATTCTCCAACTGGTTCCACATTTTAGTCTGCCCCAAATGTCCTGCCAAGGGGCTATCATGACCTTAAGTCAGGATGAACTCTCTCTACTTCTGGGATACCACCACTCTCCAGGCAGCCCCTTCCTTGAGGTTTCTGGCCTCAGTATAGATCAGTCATCCTTCCAAGTAGATTCTAGGAAATCCACTGTCATCTCTCTCCTCTTGCTACAAGGCAATGCACCTCAAGCTCTTAGGGGTGAAACAGTCTCTATGTCCCTGACTAAACTCCTCTCTGGATGGCCCACCTGCTCCTGTCAGTTCTGCCAAATATGACAGCTCTGGCAGGTATGGAGTCCCTTCCCAGAGACCAGATCCTCCCCCTCCAGGTCGGATTCCCGCTGCACCTCTGAAGTTCCCTGGGCTGGCTCACAAGACCCATTGCCCTTGTCCTGGGATGCTTGGCCCCTTTTTAAGAAGTCCAGGCGCCCCCCATTTCCACTTGGGATAGTCTGTGATCTGGTTGCATCACATACCCACTCAGGGAGCTCCAATATTCTCATATGGTGCCCTCTCACCACCTTTGACCACTCAGAAGCATCAAGATAATTTTCCAGTAAACACTGGACGTTGAGCACTGGAGACACAGCTACCTTCCTTGGGTCTTTCATACCTCCCCATTCCAAATCCACCCTAGCCAGGGTGTGGAGCTTGTTGCTGCTGTGTGCACCAGGTAGGACCTGCTCGTGAAACACTAGCGTGTCCATAACCATAGTCACACTGGCCACTGTGTCTCTCAGAGCCTCTGCCTCAGCCCTATTGATTTTAGGCCTCTGCCTGTACTTATTCATGCTTGGAGGTAAAGCAACCAGGGTTGCACTATCCACCCCTCCCATGGTCATTAAGGATGTCTCTGTCACTTCCCTACCCCTCTATGGGGCACTCTCTACCCCAACACTTACACAGTAACTCCTGTGAGCTGCCTACCAGTTGGGGGCTTCTTGGTGCAGACAGCATCTCCCTTCTTGTGCTCTGGATGGTTACAGTCAAAGCACCTGCCCACCATTGAGGGGTCAAAGAACCTACTATTCTTTCCCTGGTACCCCCTCCCTTTGAATTTGAGTTGACTCAGGCCCCCCCCTCCTTGTTCAGGTTGTTGTGGGTCTTTGGAGGACTCCTTTTGTTCTTGACCTTCTTTGCCCTGGGCTTTTTCCTGGGGGGGGACCTGTCGCCCCTTCTTTTGATCACCCCTCTGGTGCTGACTGGAAACCCGGATTCTCACACACTCATCAGCTGTCCCGGCTAGTTCCCTAGGACTGGACAACACAGAGTCCACTAGGTGCTGGGTTAACTTCTCTTGTACACAATGAGTCAAAATATGTTCTTGCATAAACAAATTATACAACCCCTCATATGTTTCCACTTGGTTACCATCAATCCAGCCTCCTAGTGCCTTCTCTGAGAGATCCACGTAGTCCACCCAGGTATGGGTGTTCACTTTCTGGGTGTCCCTGAATTTTACCCTGTACTGCTCTGGGGTCAAACCAAATTTCTTGACTAAGCATTGCCTCATGTGAGAGTAGGATTTCACCTCATCCCCTTGTAGGGTCAGGAGGCAATCCCTCCCAGCTACTGGAATCACTTCCCATAAGAGGGAACCCCAATGCTTGTGGTGGACACCCCACTTCTCAAGGGCCCTCTCAAATGCTGTGTGTCATTTGTCAATGTCGCCCCCCTCTGTGTACTTGGGCACTATTCCCTTGGGGAGCTTGTGGTTAAACTCACCACCCCGGGACACCTCAACCTGTTCATCATCATTACTGCCACCATTCTCAGCTCCGGCCAACACCCTTTCTCTTAGGGCTAGCTCACTATCTTTAAGGCACCACAGAGAGCCCTGTATAGGGGAGCCTGTCCTCCCCCCATCCACAGGAAGAATGAACCTGGTGCTAGAAGAAATGGAAAGGAGAATATCACCCACCTCCTGGAGGTGGCTGGAGGGGTCACCCTCCCTATTTGTTTCTGGAGCTGATATTTCCCAGGCCTTAAGTGACCTAACCCACGCTGCCTTCCTAATCTTGTTAGTAGCAGGTAGCCCCTTGGCCTTACACAAACCCTATGCTCAGCCACCGAGTTTAGTCAGTTTAGTCAAATCCAGCTCCATGGTATCCCTAGTTTCGGGTCAAAACAACTACCAATCAGACTTAGAACAAATTTAATAAAATCAAATCAATGGATTGAAAATCTGTGTAGTCCATTTCTCAAAAATCAAAAAGTAAATTTAGAGGATTTTTACAGATCTCACTCACTTCACTGTAAGGTGTAATTTAAACAAAAGTCCTCATCCACACTGTAGGACACTGAATGTTGGAAGGTGGGTTATTGGGAGGAATAGGTAGGCACTTAACACCAGTAATAAGGCCACCAACTTGGTACTCGGTCCTAAATAGGGTCTCTATAAATTAGTCACTTACTCAACCCTTGGTAACTGACACCAAGCATTAAGGCTTAACTTAGGAGACAGGCATGTAAAGCATTAAAAACGCTATTACAGTAAATCAGTAAGACACAACACACAATATAAATCCCACACCAATTTATAACAATAAGAAATATTTGTATCTTTAAAATTACACCTACACCATCAAAATCTAATGTAGGGAGGGTAGATATGAATTTTTAAATAATAAACTCTTCCTAGTGCTTAGAAACCAATAGCGATACTTCTGGACATATGGTAGCACTTGACTGGGACAAAGTAAAAGTTTGAGGCCGACCGCGATGGAACCCTGCATGGATACTACAAGCGGGAGGCCTTGGTCAAAATTTTACCTTCGCAGCTTTTCTGGAGCTTTATCTGCCGAGGCCCCCGATGCTCTCCACCAGTCCGGATTCGGTGATGGTTCGCCGACTTGACTTTCTCCAAGCTCCAGGTCAAACCCTGGAAGTCAGACCTCAGGAGCTAATCAGCGGATTGAACCTGGAGTCTGGGCCTGGTTGCGATTTGGCCCTCGTGGTCGAGTAGGTCACCCTATGGAGCTTTTTCCAAAAAGTCTCCCAAACTTTCCCAAACTTTTAGAGGTCCTTCAAGAAGGTCTCCTGGTTGGTTCCAAGTGTTCAAAATACAAATCCAAGTGTCTGCAATCTCCTATATGGTCCTTGGCAGGCCTGGACTTCAATTCTCACAATGCACTTTGTCAACCCTTTAAAACTCCACTGGACGTACACAGGAGGAGGACTCTGGCTAGAGAAGGGTCAGTTAAGCTCTGTTAACCTGTAGCTGCAGGGGGTCCACTCCTTACTCCTTCTTGAAGCAAGGCAAAGTCATCAGAGCTGCCCTAGATAGTGTAGCAGGTGCAGTCTTCACGAGGCAGGCCATTGAGTGCATATCAGGACTCCAGCAGGACTATCTTCCTTCTTCTTCTAGTTCCAGGTAGCAGAACTGAGAAGCTATGCAGCTCTCATATATTTATTCAGTGGTCTCTGGCAACAAGCAGGGGAGCACCCCTTTCCAATGAGGTGCAGGGTACCTCAGCAAAGCATGACAACTTCCTCCAAAGTGTGGCATAGTCTTGTTCCAGAAAGCACTATTCTTAAAAAATCCATGATGGCTGAAACTTCAGCAGAGCACCAATAGCTAACTAAACCAACTCCCAGTGTGGGTCATTTCCATAGCTCTCCCCCCTGACATCGTCAAATTCCTTCCTTAAGCCTCCCCATCTGTCAGATGAGGGGGTGGGCCTGGCTGACAGGCTGGCTTGCCCTGCTCTCATCTGAAGCTCAAGCTTTACGGCCCATCCCCCTGCTCTGGCATTCCTGTGCCCCCGAGAACTCTCTCCATCAGATAGCCTCTGCCTCACCAGGCCACTTATCACCTGATCAAGGCAGCTTGGCTAATCCCCTCAGGGCTGACAAATCAGGGAACAGTGCTAGAGTAAATTACTATGTCACCCTGGCTGAGGTCCCGTCATCCAAATTTTGAAATGTCCATTGGGCCGGCGTATATTCCAAGCATTGACTGGAACTACCGTCAAGCCGGTTCCTGCCAATGTATTGTAACTTTGCTGTACAGCTCTTGCAAACATAAAAGAGAAGTATGGCAAGGCAAAAAAAAATATATTTAAAAAATAAAACACCAAAGTGGGATTTTGTTTTTGAAAATAAAAAACTGTCTCACTAATTATAGGAGTTATCTCCCATGGCAAGATGGGGTGGAGGGGGTGGCATTTTGCAGTTTTCGCTGGCCCTTACCACCAGGCTTTTTCTGGCAGCGACAGGCAGTGAAAACTGACCTGTATGTCCACCCATCTAAAGTAGGTGGGAGGACATACAGGTCTTACTCCATTAGAGGGGTGTAAGCACATAAGAAATGGAGTTGATTTAAAGTCTTTATTGCTTGATTAACAAAAGTTATTGCAATTAAAACATCTTAGTAATCCAACAGTACATAAAAAAACATCATCACATCTAGTTACAAAGCATACCATAACAATAAAACTGTTTGTGAACACCTTTTTAAAACAGCGACAAACATATCCTTAACAATTTATAATTACATTCATATTTATGCATTAAAACTGATTAACTTCATCAATCATTATACAAATCAACTCTAACATCTATTTGGACATTGGCCGGATCATTGCGTATTAAAGTGCAAACGTGCGGTAAACAGTAATTTCATTGTGCAAACAGGCTGTAAAAGTGCATTGGTAATTTCCATTGCAAACAGAATAACTTCATTATTTACACTTCTAATTGTTTACCCTATCAGAATAGACACTAAATTCCCCAAGAGGCCGCAGAGTGCAAATAAGCAAAAAAAGTGCATTCAAGATTTCTCTGGGAGCCATGTAATTTGATTATGGTACATCTTGAACAGTTGACACCAAACATTTTTCGGCAGCAACTAATATCTTTATCAATTGACATAGCAGCGGAATCGACTCGCCCGATAAACAAAAAATAAGAGCCTGGCGAGGCGATCTAACCCCAATCTTCAGAATTAGGGGTTTTAAAAATATGCGCCGTATTTTAAGCAATTTAGGACACACACATACTATATGCAATAAAGATTCGTGTGGCCATCCGCAGAGTCTACAATTAGTGTTAGGCCACTGCTGAATCCAAAACAGCGTAGCCTCCTTAGTTGGGTTTATCTTATTTTTAAAAGATTTTTTTTTATTATTGCCGAAAAGTAGGCATTAAGGTATGGCTGAATACGCAAACACTGGTGTGAGTTAATCACATACCATGCATGATTTTTTGCGGCTAAGACAATTTTATCCTCATTAAGGGATTTAGCTTTGATTTGTTTTTTAAGGATTCATTTATAATTGGGCATTTTCAATTCATGAAGCCCAATCTGCAAGCCAATATCATGTAAGTAAGTTAAAATATGAGATCTCCAGGTAGCAGCATAAGCAGATTTAGTTATTTCAAGCCAGCAATTATTTGCTAGGGAAGCAGGAACGGAAGAGAACATAGAGGTCAAACATTTCCGAAAAGCCCCTTGCGACACCAAACACTGTCTTTGGAGACCAAATTCCAATCTTATTTCAGCTTGACCCACTGACCTAGGAATCCCAAAAGTTGCTTTATAAGCCTTGATTACTAATAGATCCTGTAGCTTTGCTTCTTGTCCCCTGGTGATGGGTGAGGCATATGAGATAGTTGGTTGTAGCTTTGCTCTCATGACTTTGAGAATATGTTCATAGGATTGGCAGCTCAATGATTTTTGCAGACTTTTAATACATGAATTAAAATCACAGTTTTTGCTCTTAAATCTTTAAAATGATTCTTGAAAGAAACTCTATTATCAAATACAACCCCTAGGTATCTATATGCTTTAAAAACTTCAATTGGCCCACCTCTAGTCCTCCATGAATTAGACTTCAGTTTTGCTGGACCAATTTTCATGATATTAGTTTTTTTAACGTTTAGTTCAAGGCCATTCGTTAGTACATAATCATCAAAAGCATTTATCAGTCTTTGTAGACCAAAAGGGGTTTGACTCAAGAGAATTGTATCATCTGCATATTGAAGATGACTAATTTGCACCTCACCCAAGCTTGCAGAATGTGCGTTAACAGAGTCCAAATGCTGCCGGAGATCTGATAAAAATAATTTAAAAAGGCAGGGAGCGAGAACACAGCCCTGCTTTAAGCCATTATATGTTCTAATTTTTTGCGATAAAGAGCCACCATCGCCCAGCCTTACCTGAACCCAGGTGTCGGTATACAAAAGAATTATAGCCTCTATCAATTTCCGTGGAATGACCCAGCCAACCAATTTTTTTCATAATAAATTACGTGGGACTGAATCAAAAGCTGCCTTTAAATCTATAAAGGCGATATATAAATTTAGTTTTTTTAAAACAGCCCGCTCTCCAAGTAGAGTAAGGGCCAACAAATTGGTGGTAGTAGATTGCCCCTTCTGGAAACCAGTTTCATTGAATGGGATTATACCTTGCTAAGTTGCCCATTTTTCCAAATCTATCAACAGACGTGAGTCAAAAACTTTAGCGTCAACATCGGTTAGTGAAATTAACTGGTAGTTAGCAGGGTTATCAACCGGGCCGCTTTTATAAATAGGCTGCAGGATACTACCTTGCCATGACACAGGAACAATTTCCGATGTCAATACCTCATTAAACAACTGGGTTAGTATTTCCGCCCACAGGTCAAAATTGGCACTAAACAAGGCATTAGGCAACCCGTTAGGGCCAGGAGCACCATTTGCACGAAGGCCGCGTAAAAGAACGGTCCAGGCTAGTCCTCAAATCAGAACTGTCATCACTAAATTTCACAATATTGTTCATACCCGAGCTCATACCACTCTCAATTTCAGTATTTAGTTTACTATTTTTTTCATAATTGAAACACTTATCTAGATTTTTCACAGCTTGATCGTCCATACCATGCAGATTAGTGATAAAATTTACCCATTCAGTTTCTGTTATGTTAACACAATAAGCCCTGCTGCCTCCCCTTTCGAGCTCATTGATAACTTCCCAAAACGTCTTTGCATTATTTTGTTTTGAGGCATATTTTCCAAAGCCCTGTTCAATAGTATGATTTAGCAATCCAAACTTCTCGTTTATATACTCTTCCAAGTGCTGTCATTTTATCCTTATAAGCAAAGTAGGATTGCTGGAATCTATGGGAATAGGCACCCCGTTCAGCTCTATTAAGTTTTTTTTTTTAGTTTGAATAACTTGGAAGTGAACCATTTATTTGGAGATCTTAATGTACTATTTGTTTTCTTATGATATTGAGCTGAAAATTTTCCCACCTGGGATGATATTATATAACTCCATTTATTAATCATATAGACAACCCCCACCTCGCACTGGTCACTATTCTTTAATATTATTTTAGCAACTTGTATTATTTCTTCTTGTTTATCCATATGCCAATTCAACCTCTTCAGATTGTACGAAGAATAGGCCATATTGGGGAGCTCATTAAATCTAATCTTGCGGTTTACTGAAGAATTTTATATTACTATCTGATAATTGTGATTGCTCTCGAGTCGAGGCGTTACATTATATTCAGTTGTCGGAGGGACGGGCGGAAACAGAAGCGAGGAGGTAATAACGGGATAGGTTTATTAGATTATATAGTCCTGAAGTTGTGAAAAAGGCAGGTCTTAAGTCACACCAGAACGCAAACAAACACAGTCTTGGCCGGTTCTTGAATTATTCGAGGATGTAGGCCATTGTAGGAGTTTTCTTCACTTCTGCTTGGTTGGGTAAGGTCGGGTCCCTGAGGTCAAAATAAAAAGAATGGAGCGGTCAGTGGTCACGCTCTATTTGTTATCATTAACTTCCACCACACCTCGTGAAGAATTGGCCAAATGGACTGTGTTGGAAAAGGAAAGTATAACGACTAACGGCAGGGAGTTTACCAACTTAAAAGGAACAGTATGCTCAGGTTTCCCCATGCTAGGGTCTCAGGGAGATTTAGGGAGACAGGGGGCTAACAACCAGAGTCCTTTCCTCTCCCTCCTTCCTTCCCTCTGCCCAGGTCACGTACCGCTTTCTGCCGCAACTCATGCGCGTCCTCCGGGATCCATCAGTCTTCACACCACACCTCAAGATTCTCTTGGTCTCCGGCACTGTCTTCTTCTGCGTTCGCCTCCGCAACGTCCTCAGCTGTACTCGAAATCCCTCTCGCCTCTTTTGCAGTCCTTCTTCCAATTGACTTCCCCTTGGACACTGTTTCTTCTGGTTTTATCGTCCAATCCCGGGGTCTGTCCTGTAACTCTGATTGGACAGTTTGTATCTCCGCTCCGCCCCTCCACGGATCGAGTGATTCCTGGGTTGCTTTTCCGGGCTGTGTAGAGGCACATACATAACAACAACCCTTATTTGGACCATATAACACAATGGTACCGATACATAGACGACGTCTGGTGTCTGTGGAGCGGAACAGAAGACGATCTTGAAAGCTTTCATCAATGGCTTAACAATAGACAACCAGATATAGACTTCACCATCTCCAAGAGCCAAAGCAATTTGACATTTTTGGATGTAGAAGTAAAACACATTGATGACAAATTGGTAACAACTCTACACAAAAAGCCAACCGACCGCAACACATTACTGCATTATAAGAGCTTCAACCCACGAAGCCTTAGAGACAATCTGCCATATGGACAGCTACTGAGAATAAGAAGGCACTGCACACAAATGGAAGATTACATAATACATGCTGAAGTGTTCCAGTCACAGTTGATAAATCGAGGTTATCCCAAAAAATTGGTAAAACATGCCATGAAACGCGCTAAATACACATCGAGAGAAACCCTTCTTACAAAAAAAACAAACTAAATGATCAGAAACTGGTTTGTGTTTCCACATTTGGGCCACACACACACAAATTCCGCCAAATCATTCTCAGGAATTGGCATTTGCTAACAAACATGGAACATCCAGTGGATCCACCACTATTTGTGATGAGGAAGAATCACACTATAGGGCAACAAATAGTGAGAGCAGATATTTTTCCATCATCTAAGAAAAGCGACCTAATCTCACAATGGAACTTAAAACCCATCGAGGGACACCATAAGTGTGGAACTTGTTCAATGTGTGATACCACAATTGAGGGAACTGAATTTGTGCATGGGAACACCAAATGGACTCTGAAAGAGCTCACAAACTGCAAAACGAAGAATGTAATTTATGCTGTCATATGTCCCTGTCCAAAATTATACATCGGCAAAACAAATCAAGAAGTCAGTCAAAGACTGGTGCAACATCGGTCTAGGATTAAAAATAAAGTCATCACTGCCCCCATGGTGAGTCATTTCAATGAAATGTCACACAATGAGAGAGACTTTAAATGGGCTGTATTGAGCGCCAGTAGACAAAGCCCAAGAGGAGGAGATGTGGAATCTGAATTATTGAGAAAGGAAGCGTATTTAATCCTCAAATTTAACAGCACAGTTCAAGAATTGAATGAAATGTCTGAAATTGGTAATGCATGATGGGACCAGCACAATCATTCACATTCATGAACACAATCATTCAGAACAATACTAAAATAAAGAGAAATGTGCGAAATAAGTCCTGTGCCCCTTAAACGACTTCTCAGAAATACAAGCAATCTGAGCGTAACGGTAGAGTCTGTCAGTAAAAGCATACATAGACCATAAGCCACCGCGGCAGCAAAAGCTTACACGGATCACAATCCACCGAGACATCAAAGGAATCCTGTTAATGACGTGAAGAACGTAATCTGGCTTCATTACACTGAGGAAGCACGACGATGCAGCACGAGAGTTGTGTCCTGCGTGAGTAAAGCAAAGTAAGTTTCAAAAGAATAATGAGCCAATACATTAAGATTTACGGATGTCACCGACACAGTCACTAAAATGCTTTCTAAACTTGTGTTCCAGGGTCGTAGGAACTAATTAACTCATGAGTGAGGATTCAAATTCCAACACCCATTGCGGGGCATTGCTTCAACTATTTGACACGCGATTCATGGAAGAAAACTAAAGTTGATTTGTAGTAAGTAGATACATGTCTTACTTAAACGCCGAACTGCAGGGACAGCGACAATCGCTAACACTGGCTTACAATACTTAAAGATTTGACGATGCACTTTTACTGACCCTTTGCTGCGTTTGAAGCCAGAGACCGAGAAAGAAAATGTTCCCCGGTGTACACTAAAGTATATCAAGGAAGTTGTGCCTTAGAAATCCACATGTTTCAATAACCTGATGAAGTAAGTCAAAAAACTGCGTATTTAATTTAAGTTCGAACAAAATATAGAACAGTTGAAGGAAAGGTTAAAATGACGTCCATTTTTCCTACCTTTCCCCTTAGTGTCCAGAATTGCCTGAGCTATAGGCAGAACACTTCATTAGGAAGGATTTTAACAAGAAAAACGTGAACTCAGAATTAGAACGAGTGCAGGTAATCAATGCATCCAAAAAGTAAAGTGAAGTAGTGAACAAAATTAAGGGAGAGTTACATTAATGTAATCTGGATTTCTTTTTCCAGAACAAATCCAGTCAAAAGGCCCTGAGGAGAACCCCTTAACTAGGATGGGGCTTGAAACGCGTCGGCGTCCAGTACTGCTGGGATAAATCAACTAATTAATATGTCTTTATGCAGGGAGCGTGTAGAAATGAATTGCCCCTGCACAATAATTATTTACACCCAGCAGCCATCAACCTTTGATTCTGTATACAGAATTAGTACTGCTTAGTTAATACTGGTTGTTGTATTATAAATTGACTGGATCCAACTAGAATGCATTTCAACATTTATGTTTCTTGTGTTTATGATTATTGTCTATATTGAATGCATCTCAATTTCGTTTAAGTTTAAAATGTTTGTTTAATATATGTAATTCACTGTGAAAATGGTGTGTCTTATGGTTAGGCATGCTTTACAAATGCAAATGAGTCAAAAGCAAAAAATATAAATCATAAGCGAATAATTGCTTAAGAACATTCAAACAAGTGAATGCTCTCAGTCTGGCAAATTCATTCCAGCACTTTAAATTCGACGGTTGGGTCCCGCTTTTGTTCGAGGAATTGTTTCGGCCCTACCCAACCGCTCTTTGGCCAAATCCCTTGTTGGTTTCTACTTAGAGCGGGTGCATACTCGCGAGGGTACACCACAAAATAAGGTAAACCTACAGTTGACATTCATTTGGACGAGAGGCACAGACCAATTGGAGCTGTAACCCATCGCAAAACATGTCTGAGAAAGACACCCTCCCTTCTCAGAGGAGCATATTCAGAATTTAATTTCTGCACCCTCCCCGTTCACTACCATTTCACTAAGTACAACGGCAAAGCAACAAAACAAATTGGACAAATTAACACGCCTTCGCAAAAAACATGTCAGAACAGAGCTCCATGGACACTTTCTACTTGAGCATCTCAAAGCTGGCACAATCACGTGGGGACTTCAGGTGAGGAACATCCCAGTGATCTTTACCGATGATCCGGAGTACAGAAAAGGCTTCAGTGGAACAAGTATCAAATGTAGCAGGGACCTGATGCTCCACACAATTGAAACGGCACAGCGCATATGCAAGAAACAATCATCAGAGATAGAGGAGCTAATGCAGGCAATTAGAGACAATCATACTGCCACAGTGGCCAAAACTTTAATAGAGAGAATCGACTAAGAACTTATCACATTCAAAGACAACACCATTAATTTCAAATCATCCAGGTTAGAAAAGGATATAAAATCATTCAGCCTAGAAGTGGTGTATCCATACTTGAAGGATGACTTCTATACTAAAACTGATTCTCGAAGAATTTTGACTGAGTACCGCGGGAGAGCTAGAAATACATTTTCAACTTTTTCAGAGACATCATCGGACTCAACAGGAGACTCAGATGCGTGTGAAGGTCCATCCAGGATGAATCCACAAAGAAGAGACTCTTTTTTTGAGAAAGGCCAGCAGAAAAACAAAGTGCGATTCAAACAATAACCTTGGGAGATGCGCACAAGACGGCAATTCTACAAAAGCTAGAGGTGATAGTAAACTTATCTGAAAGAACGTTGACTAAAGGCAAAACTTCCGTCTTGGAAATGGGATTAAAATTCGTTCCTAACCAAAGAACAGACTTCGCCAAGCTAAAGATTGAAGCTATCGAATTTTTTTGAAAAATCAGGTTGAGATCCTTCTTTGCTTCAAAAGAAATTAACATACCAAAAGAACCAACAGGGCTGTGCAATAAATCAAGATTCATTCCACCGAATCATATGATTTCAAAAGAAATACTCGCATTTGAACAGGTTGTTTTATCATCCCTACACCAATTGTAGAAAGAAAAATGCTGTAAAAAGAACAATTTGACACCAGGCCAACAGAAAGCCATCCAACAACTTAAGAATGATGACTCGATCGTTATTAAGGCGGCTGATAAAGGCGGAGCAGTAGTTATTTGGCCTAGGGAAATGTACTTGAAAGAGGGCAGGACGCAAATACTGAACCCAGTGTGGTACAGACAAATAAAGGAGGACCCTACACGGGAATTCAAGGCACAGTTAGATGAAACCACCAAGAATGGACACGAAGCCGTTTTTTTAGGGAAAAAACAACTTGACTTTCTTACGAAGAAACATTCACGAATTCCGGTCATATATTTTCTTCAGAAAATACATAAAAATCTCAACAAGCCTCCTGGGAGACCTACAGTCTCCGGATACGACTCATTGTTTGAAACTGTATCCAAATATGTGGATGTGTTCCTAAAGCCTTTCATTCAAGTAGTACCATCTCTTTTATTAGAGACACCATGGATTTCATCAATAAAATAGAGGGTGGCCATTTCGATCCGAATGATCCATGGTTGGTTTAATTCGATGTTGTGTCCCTGTATACCCAAATCCCACAAGACGAAGCACTGGAAGCCATGGAGTACTACTTAGAATCCAGAACTCACCCCTATCAGGTACCTACAGATTTCATCTTGGAATTGGCCTCGGTGTTCTTAAAGAAAAATTATTTCAAATTCGAAGATGCTTTCTATGTTCAAACAAAGGGGACTTCAATGGGATCTCCCTTCGCGCCGGAAATGGCGGTTCTGTATATGGCACGATTCAAAGAGAGGTACATACATAACAACAACCCTTATTTGGACCATATAACACAATGGTACCGCTACATAGACGACGTCTCGTGTCTGTGGAGCGGAACAGAAGAAGACCTTGAAAGCTTTCATCAATGGCTTAACAATAGACACCCAGATATAGACTTCACCATCTCCAAGAGCCAAAGCAATTTGACATTTTTGGATGTAGAAGTAAAACACGTTGATGACAAATTGGTAACAACTCTACACAAAAAGCCAACCGACTGCAACACATTACTGCATTATAAGAACTTCCACCCACGAAGCCTTAGAGACAATCTGCCGTATGGACAGCTACTGAGAATAAGAAGGAACTGCACATGAATTGAAGATTACATAATACATGCTGAAGCGTTCCAGTCACAGTTGATGAATCGAGGTTATCCCAAAAAATTGGTAAAACATGCCATGAAACGTGCTAAATACACATCGAGAGAGACCCTTCTTACAAAAAAAGACAAACTAAATGATCAGAAACTGGTTTGTGTTTCCACATTTGGGCCACACACACACAAATTCCGCCAAATCATTCTCAGGAATTGGCATTTGCTAACAAACATGGAACATTCATTGGATCCACCACTATTTGCAATGAGGAAGAATCGCAGTATAGGGCAACAAATAGTGAGAGCAGATATTTTTCCATCATCTAAGAAGAGTTACCTAATCCCACAATGGAACTTAAAACCCATCGAGGGACACCATAAGTGTGGAACCTGCTCAATGTGTGATACCACAATTGAGGGAACTGAATTTGTGCATGGGAACACCAAATGGACTCTGAAAGAGTTCACAAACTGCAAAACGAAGAATGTAATTTATGCAGTCATATGTTCCTGTCCAAAATTTTACATCGGCAAAACAAATCAAGAAGTCAGTCAAAGACTGGTGCAACATCGGTCTAGGATTAAAAATAAAGTCATCACTGCCCCCATGGTGAGTCATTTCAATGAAATGTCACATAATGAGAGAGAGGCCGATTCACAGAACTAATCTGAGATAAAATCCTAAATTTACTACTTTTGGTATTCACAGAAGGCATTTAGTAGTAGTAAAGTTAGGACTCCTAAGTTTACTACTACTAAACTGAGATAAAATCCTAAACTTACTACTTTTGGTATTCACAGAAGGCATTTAGTAGTAGTAAAGTTAGCACTCCTAACTTTACTACTACTAAATGCCTTTTGTGAATACCGAAAGTCGTAAAGTTAGGATTTTGTCTCAGTTTAGTATTTGTATTTATTAGTATTTATAAAGCGCATCATTCATCCCGAAGGACATCACGGCGCTCGGACGAAATTTAGTGTAATGCGAGTTGGTCTGTGATAGGATCAATATCTAGGGAACAGGCTGGTTTTCAATTTTTTCCTGAACAGCAAGTAGTCATCTGTCAGGCGAAGATCAAGGGGTAGGTTGTTCCAAAGGACCGCAGCTAATTTGGAAAAGGACCGGTCGCCCATCCTGACCTTGGATGTGCGTTTGACTGAGGCGAGAGCTTGATGACATGATCTCAGGTTGCGCGAAGGGACATGGAATTGTAGCTTATCTTGCAAAATGTGTGGTCCTTTTTTATGCAAGGTTTTATGCGCAAAACAAAGGAGCTTGAAACTGGCTCTCTGGCGAACAGGTAGCCAATGTAATTCCTTCAAGCAGTGGGATGCTGAACTGTATTTTTTTTTATTGCAAATTAATTTTGCGGCGGCGTTCTGGACCACCTGGAGTCTAGAGAAAAGATAGTCGGCCATGCCAACATAAAGGGCATTGCCGTAGTCCAGTCTGCTCAAGAGCAGAGCCTGTGTTACCGTTTGTCTGCAATTAGATGGGATCCAGGGAAAGAGTTGTCTGAACAGTTTCAGTGTAGAAAAGGCTTTTCCGCACAAAGTGCGTACTTGGTCCTGCATAGATAGAGTGTCATCAAAGATGATGCCAAGATTTTTTGCCGCTCGCTTGGATTCTGGGGCGGTGCCTAGTGCCTGGGGCCACCAACTATTGTCCCAAATCACCTGGGCACCCCCGAAGAGCAAAATTTCAGACTTCCCGGCG
This sequence comes from Calotriton arnoldi, assembly GCA_963921515.1. Taxonomy (NCBI): domain Eukaryota; kingdom Metazoa; phylum Chordata; class Amphibia; order Caudata; family Salamandridae; genus Calotriton; species Calotriton arnoldi. Next base: position 80,193 of record CAWUFW010021561.1, read on the forward strand.
TTTAGTTTTAAACAGTGCTGGGACATCCAGCCTGCGAGTTCAGGGAGACAATTTATTAAGTTGTTCTTAGTCTCGGTGTTGGTCAATCTGTTTATCAGGGGGATCACTAATTGAGTATCATCGGCGTAGGAGCAGATGTCAAAACCCCACTTCCTACTAATATCCGCCAGAGATGATACATATACATTGAAAAGGGTGGGACTTAGGGTAGCTCCCTGCGGGACTCCATACTTAATGCTCTTTGAGGTGGAGGTGCAGGATCCCATTTGAATTGTTTGGGTTCAATCGTTCAGAAAAGAAGCGAACCATGACAGGGCTTTAGAACAGATCCCTTTTTTGTGTAGGATTTGAAGTAGTTTAGTGTATGATACGGTATCAAAAGCCGCAGTAAGATCTAATAGGATCAGTGCTACGGCTCTGCCTTGGTCAACTAGCGATCTATTATTATCAGATACAGCTAGTAGAGTGGCCTCTGTGCTATTATTGGCCTTAAAGCCAGTCTGTGAGGGATCGAATAAATTATTGGATTCGAGGAAGGTGGTGAGTTGTTTATTAACTAAACGCTCCAAAACTTTGGATAAATAAGGTAATTGAGAAATTGGGCGATAGTTGGCTGGATCATAAATTCCAAGTCCTGCCTTCTTTAGGAGGGGAAAAACCACTGTTTTCTTCCATATGTCTGGGAATGAGGCTTGCTCCAGAGATTGGTTGAGGATTTTGGTGACATGAGGACATAAAGCCGACACTAGTCTGGTAAAGATAAAATGCGGGCAAGGATCAAGTGGAGATCCTGCCTTGACCTCGGTCATAGCCTTGGCCACCTCTTCCTCTGAAAAAGGAGTCAGAGTGTCAAGGTGGATTTTTGCCGAGGGGTGGGGTGCCAAGTTTTCCCAGTCAATTTTAGTGTCTTCATGGGGATTATTGAAGTACGCGTAGATTTTTGTCACTTTGTCAGTGAAGAAATTATTAATTAGCTCACAGTTCTCTGTCGTGGGAGCCATGGTTTGCAATAGGCTGGTAGGTTTGCAAAGTTCGCGAATAACTTTGTAAAGTTCCTTAGATGAGCTACTGTTATCTTCGATCCTTCTTGTATAATAGTTTGTTTTAGCCTTTTTTATAGCGTGGTGGTAATTTTTCAGTTTGGCTAAGTAGTTTTGTCTATCTATGCTGTCCTTTGACAGTCTCCATTTATGCTCCAATGTTCGACATTTTCGTAGTAGTAGTAAAGTTAGGAGTCCTAACTTTACTCCTACTAAATGCCTTCTGTGAATACCAAAAGTAGTAAGTTTAGGATTTTATCTCAGATTAGTTCTGTGAATCGGCCCCAGAGAATTTAAATGGACCGTATTGAGTGCCATTAGACCAAGCCCAAGAGGAGGAGATGTGGAATCGGAATTATTGACAAAGGAAGCGTATTTAATCCTCAAATTTAACAGATCACTTCAAGGATTGAATGAAATGTCTGAAATTGGTAATGCATGATGGGACCAGCACAATCGTTCACATTCATGAACACAATCATTCAAAACAATACTAAAATAAAGAGAAATGGGCGAAATAAGTCCTGTGCCCCTTAAACAACTTCTCAGAAATACAAGCAATCTGAGCGTAAAGGTAGAGTCTGTCAGTAAAAGCATACATAGACCATAAGCCACTGCAGCAGCTAAAGCTTACACGGATCACAATCCACCGTGACATCAAAGGAATCCTGTTAATGACGTGAAGAACGTAATCCGGCGTCATTACACCGAGGAAGCACGACGATGCAGCACGAGAGTTGTGTTCTGCGCGAGTAAAGCAAAGTAAGTTTCAAAAGAATAATGAGCCAATACATTAAGATTTACGGATGTCACCGACACAGTCACTTCATGCTTTCTAAACTTGTGCTCCAGGATCGTAGGAACTAATTAACTCGTGAGTGAGGATTCAAATTCCAACCGCTATTGAGGGGCATTGCTTCAACTATTTGACATGCGATTCACGGAAGAAAGCTAAAGTTGATTTGTAGTAAGTAGATACGTCTTACTTAAACGCCGAACTGCAGGCTCAGCGACAATCGCTAACACTGGCTTACAATACTGAAAGATTGGACCCGGGCCGGGAAGGCGAAGCCGGACCAATGGGGGCCCGGGTAGAACGCCATACCGAGGCGGGAGCCAGCCCCCCCCCGCCCCACATTAGCATGCCGTCTTGGACGGCGAGGGGCCAGGATTGGATTGGCCCCCGTAAAGAAAGCAAGCCCCCCCCCCATTAGGGGGCAAGGGAGGAAGTGCGAGGGGGAGGATAAGAAGGGGCCAACGGCCCGAAGTAAACACATTTCCCCCCTCGCAGGAAGACAGAAAGGAATCCCACCCACCCACACCTAAAGATGGGCGTCGCAGCCGTAAGGGGAAAAAGGGTAGCGGAACAAACACGAGGAAGCTAGTAAAAAGAGAAAAATTACTAGAATGTTGATGGAAGGCTCTCAGTGTCCTTGGGATGCCTCACGGCAGGGGCACTGAGGGAGCAAAGGGGCGGCGTGCCGCCATAGAAAGAGTAGATGTAATGCTCCCGCAGGACTCCTTGGGATGCCTCACGGCAGGGGTACAGAGGGAGAAAATGGCAAGGACTCAGCCTCAGGAAAGGTAGAGTAGATGCTCAAGCAAGGCCCTTGAGATGCCTTGGACGGCAGGGACCCCCGGGAGAAGGGAGGGCCCGCAAAGGGTTGCAGGGCGAGCGGGACGGCACTTGCAGCCCGGGCAGGTCCAGACGGATGCCCTCCAAATCGGTAGCAAGCTGAAGCCTAGACCCGTGAATCGGAAGCACAGAAAAGGGGCCCCTCCCCTCCCGGGAAATGGAGGAGGCTGGGTCCATAATGCAAGAGAATGAATTGCAAGGAGCATTAGATGAAAAGAGAGAACATGGACATTAAAGGAGGCGATGACCATGAACGTTTGATATGGATAAAAATTTATGAAATTTTTTTTATGTTGATGAATAAACTGCGACCTTTTCAGGCACCAAAGAAAGTTGTCAGTGCTGATTTTAAGGGGAAAGCGCGCAGTTGGTGGAAACAGTGAAGGGAGAGGGGCGGGACGACTTGCCGCCTGGAGGGGGTTTTGACGATGCACTTTTACTGACCCTTTGCAGCGTTTAAAGCCAGAGACTGAGGAAGAAAATGTTCCCCAGTGAACACTAAAGTATATCAAGGAAGTTGTGCCTTAGAAATCCACATGTTTCAATAACCTGACGAAGTAAGTCAAAAAACCCGTATTTGATTTAAGTTCGAACAAAAAATAGAACAGCTGAAGGAAAGGTTAAAATGACGTCCATTTTTCCTACCTTTCCCCTTAGTGTCCAGAATTGCCTGAGCCATAGGCAGAACACTTCATTAGGAAGGATTCAAACAAGAAAAATGCGAACTCAGAATTAGAACGAGTGCAGGTAATCGATACATCCAAAAAGTAAAATGAAGTAGTGAACAAAATTAAGGGAGAGTTACATTAATGTAATCTGGATTTCTTTTTCCAGAACAAATCCAGTCAAAAGGCCTTGAGGAGAACCCCTTAACTAGAATGGGGCTCGAAACATGTCGGCGTCCAGTGCTGCTGGAATAAATCAACTAATTAATATGTCTTTATGCAGGGAGCGAGTAGAAATGAATTGCCCCTGCACAATAATTATTTACACCCAGCAGCCATCAACCTTTGATTCTCTATACAGAATTAGTACTGCTTAGTTAATACTGGTTGTTGTATTATAAATTGACTGGATCCAACTAGAATGCATTTCACCATTTATGTTTCATGTGTTTATGATTATTGTCTATATTGAATGCATCTCAATTTCATTTAAGTTTAAAATATTTATTTAATATATGTAATTCACTGTGAAAATTGTGTGTCTTATGGTTAGGCATGCTTTACAAATGCAAATGAGTCAACAGCAAAAAATATAAATCATAAGCGAATAAATGCTTAGGGAACATTCAAACAAGTGAATGCTCTCAGTCTGGCAAATCCATTCCAGCACTTTAAATTTGACGGTTGGGTCCCCCTTTTGTTCGAGCAGGCCCACTACAAGCATTTAAATTCCAGGTCCTGGGCACAGGTAATGCCACCTTACTAGGAACTTACAAGTAAATTATATAGGACAATCTGAAACCATGTTTCAAGGATAGAGCACAAACACTTTAACTCTGGTTAGCAGTGATAAAGTCCTAAAACCAGTAAAAATGAAGTCAGCAAATAGGAGGTCTGAAGGCACGCCCAGGATGCCAGGTCTAACAAACTAGCTATACTATTCATTATCCAGAAAACATTTTAATTTTGTAGGTCATTTTTCAATCCAATCTTAGCATTTAACTGGAGCTGTCATTTTTTGTATCTTAATCAGTAAAGGCTACATGTAGGAGTCTTAATTGCGTTTTGTTGTGACTCGCAATTAGAAACTCACAAAATGAAATGTCCTAATGAGTCTGAGACACACTAACAATTCCCAATCGGGTCGCAATGGACCTGCCTCATCAATATTCATGAGGTAGGTCGCACTTTGAGATCCATTGGGAATGGGCAATAACACAGGGATGTTGGCCTGCTGGGAACAGGAGACTACCATGTCTGTGTTTGTTTTTAAATAAGGAAGTTTAAAAAAAAAATATGCAGCCCATTTTCCTTAAAGGAAAACGGAATGTGTTTCAGAAAGAAAAATGAAGCATTTCTGTTTCAATTTTAAGAGTAGGCCGTGGTCTGTGCTCTTAGAAAACGTTTTTGCTTCCAGTCACAAAGGGGAAGGGGTTCCCAGTGGACCCCTTCCCATTTGCGACTGGCTTACCACTTAGTTGAAGTAGGCGGTGAACTGTGATTGGTTTGCGACCGCATTCCGGTTGCAAAGCAATGGTACATCCCCCCGCGACTCTCTATGAGAAAGGGACTCCATTGGCAAGCCCCTTCCTAATAGCGACTTGCAAACCCAATTTTGCGTGTCAGTAATAGGTTACTGACTTGCACAATAGGGTTTGTATATAGTAAAATGCCTTTTGCCGGTCACAAAATGACTAATGGGCCATTTGTGACCGGTAGAATGTGTCGTACATCTGACCCTAAGTTTCAAGCACCATCTGAATCATGAAAAACATGAATCTCACAGTGCCAAGCAGCAATTACGGTTCTCAGTGCCACAATAGAGGTTGCAGTTCCTATTTGTTGAAAAAGTAGCCTGATGCAGACATAATGCATTTCTCTTTTCAAGTTTTCGATAATTATTTTTCTTAAATAAAATAGTCTTGAAAGAATGCCATAGCAGTAGTGGGGGAGGTGCCTTGTTTTAGAGCCAGTAAGAACACTTGATAAGCCCTCAAAATACATAGCAGCCCTGGTTCTCCTGGCAAATCCTCTTTGTAAAGTACAATGGCAAGGCTCATAATAATAGATCCTTCCTCTGTGGTTCCCTCGATGACTTCTGGTTTTCCAACTTGCAAACGTTAGCTTCCCTTGGGCCCTTTTTGTGGCCCTTTACCTGCCTTTCTATCAAGCTTTTCATGATGTGGCCACCACCATGATAAGTTCGGCGGAAAGGCAGGTCATAATTCTCACGGCAGTGCCCATGTGAGCAACGCCACCATTGACCGCCACTGTCCACACCGCCATAATCGGGCCATTCGTTTCCAGTTTCATTACTTCCACAATTTTAATTTCAATTACCACCATTAAAATTGGTTTTGGGAAAGATTTAGCTTTGTTCTGAGTCTTGTCATGTTGCTTTTAAAGTGCATTTACTTATTATGTGCCCCGGTGCACAGTGGTGTTATAGAAAGGTCTGCAGACACTTGTGCATCCCCTTTTGTAATACTGATAGCGCTGACGCACATGTAATGCAAGCGCTATAATGAGTGGGGGTTCCTTCATTTGCATGGTGTCGTGTGCCCATGCATATAAGGGAATCTCTTTGCCTCTGCACCTTCTCTGTATTATAGATGCAGGTGCACATGGCAACAGGCCCTTAGGAGGTGCACTCACAGAGCGCCACAAAAAGGTGGCAATCTGTCAGTGCACATCCTGTAGGCAGCCATCTGGAGAGGGAAAACGGGGAACCATACACAGAGAAACACACAGTGGCTTTGAAGCAGCCTCACTGTATTTCATTGAATGAACTGCACTGCTAGTTCCTGGATGCCCTAGGGGCAACACATTCATTATAAAAGGGTGCACTGTCCCTCTTTGCATCTTCCGGATCTGTTTAAGGGTGTGCGATGTTGCAAACAGAGACAATGTACCCTTTCAATATTACGGTCCCTGGAGTTTTCCTGCAGCATATAGTTGTCATAATATGGGATGGGATGAATATTAGCATCCTTTGAAGATGCTCCTTTTCTTGATTTTATGCACAAGTCAGTACTGTATTTCACATTGGCTAATATGTCTGCTTCATCTATGTCCCCCCAATCTGCTTGTCTAGTGTGCAGACTTCTGTTGGTGGTTGGCTTCTTCATTGTATGAGCACCTGCATCTTCGCCTACTTTTTTATTTGAATACAGAGGAGGGCATGATATTCAAGGGTTCTACCTGCTGACTCTACTTCCTCTTCTCTAGTATATATTCTATACTTTGTTCATTGATCCATCTCCACTGACTCATCACTCTGTGCAGCTATGATCACGGTCGGACTGACCTATAGGGCAATCAGGCAGTGCGAGACAGGTCGATCTGAATGGTCAATGTTTGTGCCGTTTTTTTCAGCTTTTAGTAGGCCTGTTGTATGGTCTGCTGGGCTGGTTTTTGGTGTTGATTTCCCTGATATTAAAACAAATGTTACCTGCAGCAAGCTCACATCCATGCAGTGTTCTACAGTTTGCAAAACACTTACACAGCATGTATTTATTTCTTGGGTGACAGTTTTAATTTGGGGCCTGGGCCTATTTTCTGTCCCTGTCCGACCCTGGCTATGTCTTTCCTTAAGGCTTCATGAGATGGCAGTGACTTGCTTGTAGAACATTCTGAAGGAGGGGACCTGCCTAATACTTCATTTTTCTTTTGCACAACTCTTATCTATTTTATAGATGCAGAAACCTGATCTTGCAGCTTTCATTTTGTGTAATCCAAACTCAGTTAAATATGTATTAAATATGTATTTTCTTTTTTTTTTATTGATCCACCCAATTTTATCATTTAAAAAGATTGCTAGCTTCTTCTGCGTTGGCCTCTGCTCCTTGTGCTATTCAGGTCTTCTTACTTCTGCTCAGTGCCTAATTTTCTATTCTATGAGTCACTGTTGCATTGTGAGTCCTTGGTTGTATTCAGCCTTTTTGATATTTCTTTTGGCTCTAGTTCAGATTTAATGTAATTGTAATAATTCAGCATGATCTCTTTCCCTAACGAAACTGTGATTCTATCACTTTTCCCTGTCATTATATCTATTCAGTTTGATTCCTCTATCGTTTGTGATCCCAGCAGTGAAAGGAGATGAGGATCATTGGCGGCTGTGACTCTCTGCCCTCAATTCTTCTCTTTGACAAACCACTTGGGCCTGCGCTGGCTTTAGGTACTAAATCAAGCAATCTCCCTCATCTCCATTCCAAATTATTTTATTTTTTTTACTTCTGGTTAACTCTTACTTTTTGGCATCTTTCTCGTTGAATCTATGCTTACATCATTTCCAGCAATCCACCAATTTCGCCGACAGAAGAGTCCTCAGAGCTTGCCTTTTTTCTCTTTTGCTCATATAGACAAAAAAATTATAGAGGACAGAAAATAAAGGGAGCAAATACGGAAAGATAGGTACATATGGGGAAGTATAGATTTATTATTCCTAACTCCACATATACGTACCTTGATGATATATGTATCATGTAGGTACATATATGTGAAGTTAAAGTATAGCAAACCTAGACTTACCTATCATGTTTTCTGTCGATATTTTCTTCTTGATATTCTGACCTCGATATTTAGTATGCCCACCCTCCCACTTAGGAAAGTCTAGCTGTTCATCTTTGCCCCACCTACAGTTAAAGTTATTTTCTCTTTCTCTTCTTAGTTGGATAGACCTTCTCCTTCACATCTTCGCAAGAAGCGACTCCTACCCTTGTGAGCTGGTGCACATGAGTCACACTGTCCGCCTCCTCCTCCCAAACTGGCATCCTCTCCCCCTCCTTCTCTCCTCCAGGATGCTCACTGTCGTAGCAAGGGGGGGGCGGAGGGGGCGGTACGAGATTTGGGGCGGCAGGTAAATTTATCGCCAGCACCCCCCCCCGCTCTTAGGCGCTCGGCGGCGGCAAAAGGCAGGGACCGCCACGGGCGGCAGTGTGCCTAGCTACGCCACTGAGGATACTTCTCTGTATCTTGGCATACAGCCTCCCCTCTGCTTCCAGAAACTCCTTCTGCAGCTAGATCCGTGAGTATTGACAGACCTAGTGTGGCTAAGTTTTGCTGAATGATTCTCAGTAGATGAGAAACATTATGGTCCAAATTATGCCTGAGAGTGACCTGCTGCCTAGTGCTGCTCTCTGCAGCAATCTTCCAGCTTTGCCCTCTTGGCCTGGGTAGGTCCAATGAAGTATACTATGTCTGAGATGCTGTTGAATACTGGAGTATTGTTTTAGTTGAAGGAATGACTGACCTATCAAAATAACTGTTGAAGTCATAGTCAGCATCAAATAGTTGACAATTATTGATGTAATAGAGTCAGCCCCAGTAGTATTATTTGAGGACATTTATACATGAGAGAAAAGTATAAGGAGCTGGAGGCGCGGTTGCATTGTGACAAGAATCAATAATTTTTTAGCAGCACAGAAAATGAGAATTGGCATGACTGTGAAGGGATTTTATGCAATATGGTCACTCCTCCTATGGCACTTTTTGGGAGATTATGCATATTAATCTTGAAGTGTTAGAGATTTGCAACATGAATGATTGGGGCATCGTTGTTTTCCAACCAAGTTACTGTGGGAAATTGCCATTTTTATCATGTAATGAATGTGATACTGGTTCTTAGAAAGGCATATGCTTCCTACAGGATATAATTCAGAGATGATTGGTAGGTATGAGAAAGGGACTACGGATGTTGGGAGCCTCTTTGCACTCTGTAGTTACAGTTAGGGTTACCAGAGATATGAATTCCTCAGATTTGTCACCATAAATAACTTTGCACCCGTTTGACGAATCTCCACAAAACCTTGCAGAGCTGTTCTTTCTTCTACGTTGGTGATGAAGCAAAGTTTTGCTGTGATTGGTCAAGGGGGTGCAAAGATAAAAGGTGGGTTCAAAATTGCATTTTTCCACCAATGTATTTTCAACAGATTTTTGTATTGGACATAGAACGAACACAGCTCAATGAATTTACATGGAATTTTGCAGGATTAGACATTATGGTCTGCAGATAATCCTTTTGGGTACTAAGGCATTATAACTTAGTGATATCTGCTGTAATGGTATTTTTGCAAACTTTTGCAGCATTTCACTGCATTTCATGAAAGTACTGTGATACATAGTGATGACAAGTCATTATGTGATTGGCTGACTGCCTATACAAAAGTTAAGGTCAGCCATGTTGCTTTTTGGTACACTTTACCTGTGTTCTGAATTTCAACGTTAGATGTAGGTACGTGTTAAGTCTGATACTTTTCCCCTACCTATTACCACTTTATTAACGTGTAAGAGGTAGGGAAAAATATTTATAAGTTTTTATATATTTAAAAAGAAGCTAAAGTGTGTCGCAATATTACCCACCCTACCTGCAGATGCACCGCTGCCGAGCTCCTAGCCTTGGGCCCCAGACTCTGCACCATCAATTGATGCTGCTGCTCTCCACAATGCACAAAAGGACCTTTTTCCTGCTGGCAATGTCTCTTCTCCTGCAACACCGGAGCTCCCACATACACAAATACCACCACGCCCACTATGTCTTCTCCAGAACAACTCTGCTGCCTCCTGCTCAACTCACAATCACTCTACAAGCATGCCACCGAGATCTAGGACAACATCTCCTCCCTCAACCCGATGCCATATTTCTCACCAAGACCTGACTCAGCCCCCATCCACCCCCAACATCACCTCAGCAACTCCCAACGACTACAAGATAGCACACACAGACCACATCAACAAACACGGAGGTGAAATTGTCACCATCGACAAAGAAACCCTTCACTGCACCACCACCACAGACAACACAATTTTGAACATAGAACACCTCAACTTCCAACTATAAATCCATGGCAAAGCCACCATCATAGGAACCCTCACATACTGACCTCCAGGACCCTGCCCCAACTTCGGCGATGAGATCCCCAAATTCACTGCACAGCTCGCCATTGACTCCAAACACTACATCTTCCTCGGAGACCTCAATTTTCACCTTGATGACCTCAACGACACGAACACCTCCAACCTCCTCAAAAGAATGAACAACATCAGCCTTACCCAACTAGTCACTAACCCCACACACATCACAGGACACACACTCGACCCCATCTTCATGGTTAGTGACTGAGTCAAGTACAGCCATGTCCCTGAGCTCACCCGGACAGACCACACCACTGTCCACTTCACCATCACTAGATCCCACTGCACTACCTCCAAGCTACCCAGCACCTCACACTGCAGCTGGAACAAAGTATCAGAAAGCCAGTAGACCACCACTCTCAACACCTCCTACACTAACACCACAACCAACATAGATCAGGCTGTCAGGAACTTCTCTGCGTTGATCACTGACTGCGCCAACATAGTCGCCCCCATCAAACCCACCAAACGCAAGAGATACCCAAAACAGGCCAGTTGGTATATAACAGAACCGAGGACCACTACACACAACTGCAAACGACTTGGAAGGAAATGGCGCACCAGCAAAGAGCCCACAGAGCAAGTCACATTCAAGAGATCCCTCAACCATTACAACCAACGCCTAAAAGAGACTAAAAGGAGTGCCCTTACCGACCACATCAAAGCCAGTTCTAACCACAGCAAAGAACACTTCAGCATCTTTAGAGAGTACTCCAACCCAGCAGCCACCAAAAACACTATCACCCCTTCCCAAGAACTCTGCTACACCCTGGAGGACTTCTCCCGCAACAAGATCTCCACCATTTACAAAAACTTTGAACCCCAACTCACCACCACCGACTTCCTCACTCCCATGGACGCAAATCCTGACCTCCTGCTCGCCTTCTGGGACCAGCTCACTACACAAGACAACACAGCCATCATGACCTCCATTAACTCAGGAGAATCCATGGACCCCTGCTCCCACCACATCCTCAACATCGGGAGAAAGATAAACAGCAAAGAACTCACCGCCATCTTTAACGCATCCATCACCACGGTCACCTTCCTTGAAGAATGGAAACACGTAGAAGTCAAATCCCTTCTCAGGAAACCGTCCGCCAAACCCAGTGAACTCAAGAACTGCCCCCATCTCTCTGCTCCCCTTTCACACCAAAGTTCTCAAAAAGGCCATCAAATACCAACTCATGGAACACCTGAAGATGAGCAATTTTCTAGACACTTCCCAATCTGGTTTTGCAGCAACTACAGCAACAAAACCACCCTGATCGCTGCCACCAACGATATCAGAACTGTCCTTGACCCAAGAGAAATGGTGTCCCTGTTTCTCCTTGACCTCTCAGCAGCATTTGACACCATATCCCACCACACCCTTTTCAAGAGGCCTCACCACATTGGAATGCAAGGAGATGCCCTCAAATGGATCACCTCCTTCGTCACTGGAAGAACCCAAGGAATCCGCCTACCACCCTTCACCTCAGAACCTAAGAACATCATCTGCAGCGTGCCTCAAGGATCTTCCCTCAGCCCTGGACTGTTCAACACCTACATGACACCTGCCCAATGTGGTCAGAGCCCATGGACTCAACATCATATCATATGCCAACGACACCCAACTCATCCTCTCACTAGCAGAAGACCCCTCATCATGATCACCAGCTTCTGCTTTGCATGATGAGCATAGTACACTGGGTGAAAGACAATTGCGTAAAACTCAGCACAGAAAAAACAAAAGTGGTGATCTTCAGAAACAGCACCTCCCCGTGAAAGAGCTCCTAGAGGCCTCCTTCTATTTCTGAGAAAAGGCCTCTGTTATGTTTCGTTTCTGCAATGTTAGGTTTTGTTTCACTAATGAATAGACTGTTCATATTAGCGCATACCTTTCTCTCTAGATAGAGGCCCTCTCCCACTTGTCTGGTGATGTGCCTGACTGGAACAACCTTGGACTTTGCAACTTTGTGTAAGATACGAGTGCTGAGACCGTTTTTTTTGTATTCCATTGCTTAGCAGCACCTGCCTGGAAAATTCCACTATGGGCGTGTTTTAGCCCAGTTACGAAACGTGCATAATGTATCTTTGTGTTTGTCGATTTCAGTCCTTCTGCAGCACTCCTAGAGACTGGGCAGACTGGGCTCCACTCTGAGTGTATCTAATAAACAGTTATTGGTTTGTATTCTCTACTGCCTGACCGACTCTTCATTTGGTATGGAAGGCTGAGAGGTGGTCATTAGTGATGGGTGACCCGAATCGGGCCACTTACTTCAGTTGGCGCCCGAACAGGGACTCCTTCGGGTGATTGATCCATTCCCTTTCCGCAGACGGAGGGGAGGCTGAGGACATCGTCGGGTCGCACTGACGGCTCAGGGATCCCTGCACGAAGAGTATTATTTGCTCTCAGCTGCCCCTTCTGTCCTGCCGGACGGTGCCTTGCCCAGTGGTCATCCCGACTGGAGTCCTGAACGGCGAAACCCTTGGATCTGACCGTTTGGTCTGAAGACTCGCAGTGGAGAATTGGTCCGTTTGTGCTACTCATCTCAGGTGAGTTTGTTTTGGTTCTTTGTGGATATGGTACCATTGTAGTTTGAGTTTGGTACGGTCTGAGGACCGTTTTTGATAAGGGTATTTGCAATTACTTTGCTAGTTAAAAATAACAGCTTGTTTTCCTTTTAAAAATGCCTAGTCTTAGTAAAATCTTGTATTCGTGTTGATGTTGTTGTTCTGCAGATGCTCGATTGGAAGAAGCTCAACCGGCGCCTCCTGAAGGCAGCCCTAATTTTGATATGTATGTAAAGCATGGTCTTGGCCCTATTATGTTTAGTACATTATGGCACAAATATACGAGGGACAATGCCGAGTTGCAGTGGTAGTTGACGGGCACTTTTGATGAAAAAAAAATTGTTTTTTACAGGAGCAATTATTTAAGAAAAGAAGTAGACAGTCTATGTTTGATTCTCTCAGAACTTGGCAGAAGGAGGCTAGACAGAGACGGTTAAAGATGGAGAGAGGTGCACGGAAGGGGAAAATGCAAACATTGACAAAGAAACCTTTGGCATATGATAGAGAAAAACAAGAGTCCGGAATTGAATGTGAAGATAGGAGATTTCGGTTGCATATAGATAAGTCTTATTTGACCAAAGAAGAAGACAATACTTTTGTAGAGGATTTGTTAGACACTCAACCCCTGCCCTCTTATGGCCCGCAGAGGATATATCCCACCATTTCCTTACAGTCACAGCAGCCTGTTATGTCTGCTTTGGCTGTTCCTGTATCCACAGCTGTTGTTTCGACAGCTGTGGCTACGGCACCTCCCGCTCCTTCTTTACCCTCGCCGTCTTTGGCAACTGTGACCCTCAGCACATCTACTGTTTCGACTCCTGTATCCTCTGTTCTTTCTCCTCCGGTGCAACCGCCAGCAACGATTGTCCTTGTCACTTCTGTTGTTTCTCCTTCCATGGTTTTTCATCCTCCGACACCTTTGAATGTTGAAACGCAAGTACGCGGATTTGAGGATAGAGATTGGACGAAATTTGAGGAGCGAATAGGCCCATTAGTGCGATCTGGGGTGGGGGAGGAAGAGAAACAAGTAATAGCTGATCAGGCTGTGCGGTGGGTTTGTAAAGCGATCTATAGTGTGGAGGATGTTTGGGAAGTCATGCGGGATTTTGAACCCTTTATACAGCAGCATGCCCTTAAGCATATGTCTGCTACATTGATTAGTCTTTGGCAACAACGCATTGGGACTGAAGCGCCTCAGATATTTTTTGATATTAGAGAGCGTGTGTATGCTGTTGATTTGAAGCCAGGCCAAGTATTTGGGAATGTTACAACTTTAGTTGCTTACAGGGGTAGATTACATGAGAGGAGCCCTAGTCAGGTATCTCAGTTTCCGATGCGGGAGGTCCATCCTATATATCACCCAGAAATACCTGCGATAACAGACCAGCGCGGAAATATTACTAGACCTGCTGTAGCGGCCTGTTTTCAAGTACAATGGGTTTATACTTCATTGAAAAGAAGTGAGGTTCTACCCCTTAAGGCTCATTTGCCTGATCCTAGGAAGAATCCTACAGCTTATTATAAAGAATTGACAGAGGCTGCCTCTTCTACTGTAATGACTCTAGCTGATATTGAAATGTTCTTTGGTCTTCTCGTTCCGGTTGATGTTTGGAGACAGGTTCATACTCAAGACCATGTCGTGGAGTTGGGTGGTACATGGGATGTGATTAAAGGATGGGATCAGGAAAGGAAGCCAGGTGATAAACCCCGAGCCGAGATATTAGCTTTGCCAGGCTGCATTATTACATATATGCATTCCCTTACTCTGCCCAAGAAGGTAAGCTGGGATAAATTGATGGCTTGCCGACAAAAGAAGGATGAAAGTGTGTCTGATTTCTTTACCCGGTTTGAAGATACGTTTTTGGACTATAGCGGGCAGGACATGTCTATTGAGGGAGGAGTTTGATTGTTTGTTGATAGATTTGTTTCTAATCTTCTTCCTGAAATTGCGACTCGTTTACAGGCATCTGAGAGTACTTAGTCCACCTCTTTCCCCTCTGTTGTTTTGAATATGGCTCAGTACTATAAACATCGAGATTAGGAGGAAAAGGATAGGACTGATAAGAAACACAAGGATTTAAAGACAAAGGTGTTTTTATAGCAAGCGTTTTGGGGAAATATTAGGCAACGGGGTTGGTTCTTCTAGGCAGCTTTCACGTACCAGTAGACAGCCTTCAACGACACCTTTAGGGCCAAATCAGTGTGCGTATTGTAAGGAGGAGGGTCATTGGCGTAGCCAGTGCCCTGTGCTTTTACAGAAAGTTGCAGTTCCTAGAGGGTGAGGTTCTGGTGGAAGGGGTCATGGGACAGAGAGAGCTCAGAATACTACTGCTTCACAGAGTCGTTCTGATAATAATTATTTTGATGACCCTCGAGATAGCCAGTATTATCAGGATGATTATGATATGGATGAGGCGACAGGTATGTCCTATAGCTAGTACAGACAAGGACAGGGAGAGGGGCCAGTTCCGATACCTGTAGATCAGTGTGGTCCTTATGTCACAGTGGATTTGCAAGGCTCGACTAAGGAATTTTTGGTGGACACAGGTGCAACAAAGAGTTCTGTTTCTCAACATATGGTCCCTGGGGCAGCCCTGTCTGGCCACAATAAAGTTTCGGTAGGTTTTTCAGGTGTACCGGTTGTAAGCCCCATTTCCCGCCCCCTTGCATTCACTGTTGGTCCTTTTACTGTGGAGTCTCCGTTTTTGTTGACATCCAACTGTGGTAAGAATCTGATGGGTTTGGATCTGTAGAAGAAGTTGTATGCTATAATCTATTGCTCTCCTGCGGGTGTCTATATCACCTTGGGTCCGGATGTGAGTACTAAGCAGTGTTTGTCTCAAGATGCACCTCTTCCAGTTGAATTTGCTGATATTCCACCCACTTTATGGGCCACAGGTGACACGGACGTGGGACTGTTGCATATACCACCAGTTTCTATACAAGTCAAAGAAAATGTTGTTTTGCCTCGTATTCCTCAGTATAAGATATCGCAGGCAGGAGAACGGGCTCTTCTTCAGATTATTCAGGATTTGATATGAAAGGGAGTAGTTGAGGAAACATCTGGCAATATTTGTAATAATCCTATTCTTCCAATACTTAAAAGGGCACCCTCAGGTTCCTCTGAGGACACTGAGGATGTTTATCGCTTTGTGATTGATCTGCGCGAAGTTAACAAGATAATGGTTCCACAGTTCCCTGTGGTTCCTGATATTACTGCGCTTTTGACGATGATTCCTTCCACCGCTAAAGTTTTCTCTGTTATTGATTTGAAAAATGCTTTCTTTAGTATTCCTATCCATCCAGACAGTAGATATTTTTTTGGGTTCACACTGGCTGGTAGGAGCTTCAAATTCTGTCGTGCTCCTCAGGGCTATAAGGAAAGTCCTAGTATTTATAGTCAAGGATTAAAAGGTCAGATGGATTCCTTGTCGCTTCCCTCAGGTAATGTATTGGTGCAGTATGTCAATGATCTCCTCATAGCTTATAATACGGAACAGGTTTGTAGAGACAGTACAGATAAATTGTTGTTGTGTTTGGACCATCATGGACGTAAGGTTTCCCTTTCTAAATTTCAGTATTGTCGACAGGAGGTCACCTACTTAGGTCACCTACTGTCGAAGGAGGGTAGGAGGTTGACCCGTGAGCGCATCAGTACCATTGTTAAAATGCCCACTTCACAAACTCACAAAGATGCACGTGCTTTTATAGGTATTACTTCCTACTGTCACCAGTGGATCCCAAACTACTCGCTACTAATCAAACCTTTGCTTGCATTAACAACGAAAGAAGTGCATGAGCCTTTGCCTTGGACGTCCGAATGTCAGCAGTCTTTTGAGCAATTGAAAACTGCACTTTGTTCGGCTCCAGTGCTTGGTACACCTAACTATGGCAAGACGTTTGTGCTCTATGTCCACGAGATGGCTGGCTGCGCGCTTTCTCTCCTAACACAAAAATTTGGGGATAAGCAACGGCTGTGTGCCTATTTCTCTGCTGTGCTTGATCCCGTCGCGAGGGATGGGTAGACCTGACTGATGTTCCCTTATCTGACCCACAAGGAGAACTATATGTTGATGGCTCTTGTTTTAAGCTACCAGACGGCACTACGACTGCAGCTTATGCTATTGCTACGTTGCGCACGGTGGTAGAGACATCACGGGTCCCCTAACAGATGCCTCAAGCTGCTGAGCTCGCTGCTCCTATTCAAGCTTGTGAATTGAGCGAGGGATTGGTTGTCAACAAATATACTGACAGCCAGTATGCCTTCGGGGTCGCGCATAATTTTGGGCGACTCTGGGCAGAGAGAGGGTTCCTTACTTCTCATGGCACCAGGATTCAGCATGGGCACCTCATATTGAGGCTTTTGTCCACTTAAACGCTCGCCAAGAAGTTGGCTATAATCAAGTGCAGTGCCCACAGGAAGGTTACTGATGACGTGGGTAGAGGAAATGCTTTTGCAGATCAGAGAGCTAAGGAAACAACCCGAACAAAGATGAAACGTATATTTGTAGCAGGCCCAGCTAGGTGGGTCCCTGAAGTTGTCATGTTTGAGAATTCCCTTTGAGAGTGTAAAGGAGATACAAAGTGAAGCCACAATGGAAGAATTAGCAGTATGGCAGGAAAGTACAGCACATTTAAATGAGGAAGGATGTTGGATTGATAAATCAGGGATGCAGAGATGGGTGTTACCAGATGCATATGTTCTTCCTGTGGTTACTATGGCGCATGGTTCAGCTCATATTAGTGCAAAAGGCATTTGTAAGTTGTTAGACCCTGTATGGCAGAATGACAATATCTCTAAGACAGACGCACATTTGGTAAAATATTGCTTGGTCTGCATGATGCATATTCCAGGAAAGGTATCCCCACACCACCCGGTAATTTTGCACCACCCACTTTTCCTTTTAAAGTCCTTCAAATGGACTATATTGAATTGGAGAGATGCAATAATCTGAAGTATGTTCTGGTGGTTGTATGTGCATTCAGTAAATGGTTTGAGGCTTATCCCACTAAAGATAATACAGCCATTACTACTGCAAGGGTACTCCTGAAGGAGCTTTTTCCTCGTTTCAGCTTGCCCCGAGTTATCTGGATTGACAACGGAAGTCATTTTAATGCAAAAGTGATTCAATTGATTTGTGAGGGTCTTCATATGAAGCAGAAATTCCATGCTGCTAATTATCCACAGTCAGTGGGTTTGGTTGAGAAGTACAATGGTACTCTCAAACTGAAATTGGCAAAATGCAAGAGACTACAGGGATAAAGTTGCCAGATGCTTTACCGTTAGCTCTTTTGTCAACAAGAACAACAGCTCATTCTAGAACAGGATTGTCTCCTTACGAGCTCATGTTTGGGCGCCCAGCAAATGTCTGGGGAGACCCGCATCCTCGTAGATTTTCTGACATTGAGGACCCTGTATTGCTTGATTATCTTGGCTAGTTAACAGAGAATTTACGTTCCATTCACCAACAGGTGCGTGAGTCCCTACCTTCTACACCAGAGGGACCCGGCCCGATATCCAGCCCGGAGACTACGTACTGTTGTGCAACTTTCAGAGGAAGAAAAGTTTGGAACTGCGCTGGAAGGGGCCTGAACAGGTTTTATTGGTGACACACACTGCTTTGAAAGTTGCTGGCCGTAAGAACTGGGTTCATGCAACCCACTGTCGGAGGATTCCTTTACCTCTACCCTACGATCAGTGGGTTAAGGACGGCATCGGGACTCAGAGTGCAAGCAGGTGCCTCGGTTTGTCCCATTCAGCGATGCCCAGCTAACGTGGACGCAGACGGATAAGGAAAATACAGATGTGTTGAACAAGGCTGTTCCTCCGGAAATAGGAGCTATCCAAGAGCCCTTGTTCACTGATCACACAGTGCCTGGGGCTACCAGGTACAATTTCCGCCCTCGGCTGAGGGAAACTGCGTCTAAGGAGAAAAAAGATTAGGGATGGACTGCGTAAGACAGGTTGTACCGAAGTCCAGTACCAACGGCATTAGTTGAGATTAGTGAGAGATTTCCGCGTACTTCATTTTAGTTGTTTGAACATTAGATAAGGAAGACTAAAGTATACCCTGAAGGTATACCATCCTGATCGATGTGGGATACGAGCTTAGGACAGAGCAAGCTCCACCGCCGGTGCTCAAGAGCGCCAACGTATTGATGGACAATAGGAGCCTGTACCAGTGAGGCTCTGACGGACACTGGGAACCTGTATATTTCTTTCACATTTTGCCCCCTTTTCATCATTCGTTATGCATCCCTTTGGTAGAATGGTTGCTGAGGGAGAGCACCCAGTGATTCTTGTTGCCCAGCATAATATGGTGTGGACCCGCAAACAGAAAATAACGTGTTGCTCTTGTGGTTTTGTTGTTAATAATACTGTGTGGGGTGTCATGGGTTTTGGAAAATGGTCAGGATGTACCTTTACGTACAAAGGGAAAGGTTATTCCTCCAACAAGAAAGAAAAGGACAGCCTCAAGCAATGTGTTTCTAGACACCCATAAGAGATTCTTTGGAGAAGGGACCGCTTGTTACCCCACTGAATCTGTCACTAGTTTATGGACTGCATACCTAATGTCACTTGTACATTATACATATACTTGTCCTCCGCAATTTACAGTAGTGAAGGGAGTTTTTGGTTTTGGGTATCCAGGTCCTTGTTTATATTATAGAAAGCCCCTGGGAATGGGTTAACTAGGTTGTGATAACCACACATATTGCGACAACTTCTACATGGAAGAACAGAATGTCACACTAGTGGGTTGGCATTTTAAGGAATTGATAGTTACCCGGGAGGCTGGTTATTACCCTGCTTGTTGTCCTATTGTGAATAGTACGGACACTTCTTTGTATATCAATTGTTCTGGGATAGTGCTGTACAAAAATACAATGCCCCTGGTGAATGACAAGGATCCGAGTACGTTTGGAATGAACACCAGATATGCTGCAGTAGATTATGAAGGACCGATTTATGCACACCCGGGGTTTTACTTTTTATCTAACAGTACTTATTCTAACGTGCATAATGGTACCGATGATGTCGCACTTGGGATGGTGTTGCTCTTAGGTGTGCCCTGTAAATACACCAAGGGGCCGATTCCGATCTCGGTCGGAGGCGCACCCAATACCATTCGGTCGGGAAAAAAGCCATGCGAAAGCCAGTTTCCCGACCGATCCGTACAGCACACCGAACGAGCAAGTACGATGCGCACAACAGCAAAAATTCCGGCCGAGCCGTACTCACCCAAACCAGGTCCTGTTCTCCGACCGAGGCGAATCCGGAAACGCCGAATCGAGTCGCACGGAAGGGAAAATGCAGCCCCGTCCGGCCGGACAAGTACGATGCGCTTTCCGTACGCGCCGAACCCGTCGCTACGCACGGCACGTCAAAGCATCCGGGAGAGGCGCACATAAGCTCCGAATCGCGCCACAACACGATCCACGGCTACGAGACGAACACAGCACAGACGAGGACGACGCGAAGCGACGAGGACGAAGCGAAGCGACGAGGACGAAGCCAAGCGACGAGGACGACGCGAAGCAACGAGAAGGACGAACGACACGAACCAACCATGAATCCCTTCGTCCCGATCATACCAATATTCTACATCTACTACCGGAACAGGCACGGACGCGTACGGCGCAGAAGGTAAGTCAGACACCAACCACAAAACACATACAACACGTACACGACACATCACACACATACACTGGGAATCTGAATATACTTGCAACAGCAGCACCATAGGGGCGGGATGCCCATCACCAATGCCACATATGCACACAGGGGCCTGAATGCGCGCCACCACCCCAACCCAGGGGGCTGGATGCCCACCACTACTACCACCCTCACCCAGGGGGGCTGGATGCCTACCACTACTACCACCCTCACCCAGGGGTGGCAGGATGCCTACCACTACTACCACCCTTAGCCAGGGTGGCAGGATGCCTACCACTACTACCACCCTTAGCCAGGGGGCAGGATGCCTACCACTACTACCACCCTTAGCCAGGGGGCAGGATGCCCACCACTACTACCACCCTTAGCCAGGGGGGCTGGATGCCTACCACTACTACCACCCTTAGCCAGGGGGCAGGATGCCCACCACTACTACCACCCTCACCCAGGGGGCTGGATGCCTACCACTACTACCACCCTCACCCAGGGGTGGCAGGATGCCTACCACTACTACCACCCTTAGCCAGGGTGGCAGGATGCCTACCACTACTACCACCCTTAGCCAGGGGGCAGGATGCCTACCACTACTACCACCCTTAGCCAGGGGGCTGGATGCCTACCACTACTACCACCCTCACCCAGGGGTGGCAGGATGCCTACCACTACTACCACCCTTAGCCAGGGGGCAGGATGCCCACCACTACTACCACCCTCACCCACGGGGGGCAGGATGCCTACCACTACTACCACCCTTAGCCAGGGGGCAGGATGCCCACCACTACTACCACCCTTAGCCAGGGGGCAGGATGCCCACCACTACTACCACCCTCACCCACGGGGGGCAGGATGCCCACCACTACTACCACCCTCACCCAGGGGGGCAGGATGCCTACCACTACTACCACCCTCACCCAGGGGGGCTGGATGCCTACCACTACTACCACCCCCACTCATAGGATGGACAATGCATGACACAACAAGCACACCACAACCTAGGGAATGCAAGATTAAGACATCCCCCCACCACCATGACAAGCGTGTGTAGGCTGTGTCAAATGCCTACAACACCGAACATGACTTTCAACATACAATGTGACCCCCTAGCACATGTGCCACACATATATGTGTGTGGCACCCACAATGCAAGCAGCCCATGACCATTGTGGCAATGGGGCCTAAACCCCCATCATCACAGTGACCAAAAGGTAAGTGTGGGGTCCATAGCTGAAGCACATTTTGACCATTGTGGCAATGGGGTCTAAACCCCCATCATCACAGTGACCAAAAGGCAAGTGTGGGGTCCATAGCTGAAGCACATTTTGACCATTGTGGCAATGGGGTCTACACCCTCATCATCACAGTGACCAAAAGGTAATTGTTGACAAAGAAAGAGCTGCAACTGCCAAACTGCATGGATCATTCCTGCTCACAGAACCAAAAACTCATCTGTGGCAAAGTAGTGTATGTGTCCCATTGCAACATAAATTGGGGGAGCCAAATACTGCAGTGCAAATGAAACATTCCTTTGGCCATGTGCAGACAAACAACACCCATGGGGGCTGAGACCGTCAACAGTCATCAATGACACAATGACAGAAGTGACCATCAGAATGCAGAACCACATATTTGCACCAATGGGCACACAAATGCAGATACCCTGTGGAGACAGCAGATGTGAGGTGAACAGATACCATACCATGGCAGCAATGGGACACACAAACCATGATCACTGTGCTGACCGATGACCTAGGAGTCCCAGGGACAGCAGGGGAAACACACCAAACAACATACAGCCAATGGCACACCCAAGATATGCCAATGCAGTGGTGCAGATGCACAAACACAAACAGGCAGACCAACACTGTCATCATACACAGCAGGTGAGGGGTGGGGGTGCCAGTGTCCCCAGGCAACCACACAACACATGAGGAGAGCTGAATACCAATCATACAGATGTGCATACACTGCCACACTAAGGTAACTCATGGATCCAAATCCCCTATGTGGGCAAGCAGGCATTGTCAGGTGAGAGGGAGCACAAAACACACATGTCACACAGGCACGTAGGAACAACAACTGACACAGCAAGTCACAGACACACCACAGCACCACCCCCAGGGCCCCCACAATGTGGTGACCCTGGGCTGAATAAAAATACCACTGTGATGACAAAGCTAAATGTCGTTCACACTATGAACCACAGTCAGGTGTCCTGAGCAACAAACTACCATCACACCTACACAAGCACAAATCAATCAGCATGGCCAGTAAGCCAAGGCCAACATGGAGGCAGGGGCCTAGCCGGGCAACAACTCTCATCTGCACACACTCAACACCACACCCCTCGACCTCCAACAATGTGCAGCAGTGAAGTACACATGCACTGGTGACATTGCACATGCACCCATGACTATTCCAGGGTGGTGGGTGGGAACCAAGGTGTAGAAACACATCACACATGGACACTCAACAAGACTCCTGAATGTCTGACACACTGCACACTACGCTGTACATGGACATGACGGCAATACCACACCGACCAATGGGATCCCAGCCACAGTCACACACCAATGAAGAAGCCAAGGTCACCCACAAAGAACACACATAGACAACTTCCAACATTGCAGCTCTGACCCTGAGGAGTGGCAGCAGTCACACACACAACATGTCACAATCACTGAAAGATAACACAAACTGGAAATCACATGACAGGGGCAAACAACAAGTGCCAAGGGGAAACCTGACTGTGACCCATCTGCGTCTGCACACAAACTCAGCCCTGACAGCAAACACACCTATGGGTGACACCCTGATGACCAGTAATGTGCCATGCACCCACATCACAGAGAACACAGGGAGAAGACTTTGGGGGAACATAGCTCAAGTCAGCAAGCATCACAAACAGGTACAACACTAGGGATCACAGCATGCGCAGATGAATGGAAGTGAACACACAGACATGCACATACAACACACACCTTGGGTGCAGGCAATGTCACACGTGTACACACTGCCATGAGGGGACTCCACTCCTGTGTGAGGAAAGCTGTGCCATATGTTGCCTCAGTAGGGCCCCATCATGTCAGCTGAGCACTTGGTCACACAATCAACAATTAGCACCAAATGAGGGCTCCCATCACATCAGCCTGGTCATGGATGTGCCAACGGAATCATCAGCACAGATCCAACACACTTGTATAGCAATGTTGCACTGACTACACGGATGAGTCCCTCCCCATTGATGCCCAAACCTGCATGTCCACTGGAGATGGCAACACGGTCAGGGAAGTAGACAAATGCAACGATGGCAGGCACAACAGATGTGCAGGGGTGGAAGCCACAGATATGAAATTGCCAATGTAAGTAGGAAACCCATTGCCAAATACTGAACACATGACACCCTCAGATGCTGCTATTGATGACATGGATACACCACATGATAGGACACATTCCCCTGGACCACATGGGTTCCTGCACAGTAACACTTCATAATCATGAGACCAGATATCACCATCACTGCAGCAAGGGCATGGTTAGCTGCACCAACAACATGTACATCTGAAGCATGAGCACTAGAGAAAAGAAAGTTGCTTTATTCAGCATATGTGTTGAGGCCAAACGAAGTCCTGAAAAAGAGCAAAGGCCAATGGCCAGTCCATTGTCAAAGTTCAAACAGGGTGACACTGGCAGATGTCACCCTACGCATGCCTGCACAATACCAGGGACAATCCACTAGGAGGGGCAACCGGGGGGCAGGCCAGGCACCGCAGGGACAGGATCAGGGCTCACCAGGGGAGTCAGGGAAGGGGTGGTGGGTGCAGGAGAGCCACTGACAACTGCAGTGGAGGTGTCTGACATGGTGTGTGCCGGCACAACTGGGGGGCATGACACAGATGTCGTGGGTGCCGGCACAACTGCAGTGGACCCTGCAGATGGGGTGGACAGGTCCGCCACTGCAGTGCCCAAGTCAGACAGGGCGGTAGTGGACTCCACTGCAGTGCCTACCTCCAGGGGAGGAGAATGGGGAACAGGCAAGGTGGGTTGGACAGAGGGGGGGACACCCTCACCACATCAGTGGCACAGACAAGCGCAGCGGGGGTGTGGTGCTGGGAGAGCAAGTGGCAGGGGGAGAAGGCCGGAGCATCTTGGGGATGGTATATCTGTGGGTGGGGGAACCTGGGGCAGGGTGTGGTGGGGGCACCTGTGCAGTGGGGGCCTGAGGGATGGAGGACGGAGACCTTGTGCCTGAGCTGCAGGGTGGTGGCGGGGTCTTGCTCTTAGCACTCCGGGGGACTTGCGGGTGGGGGCCTCAGTCCGTCTGCGCCTGGGGGAGGGTGTCCGGGGGCGAGGGGCACTCTGCTCCGTGTGGGTGGGCTTCCTCTTCCCCCGGGATGCTGGAGCAGCTTCATCGGTGGGGAAGAGGCCGAGGTCACAGAGGAAGAGCTGCTGTGACTTTGGGGTTGCAGGTGAGGCAAGGGAGGGTGCTTTGGAGGGAGAGGGAACTGAGGACTGCGCAGTGCATGTGGATGCGTGTGTGTGTTCCAGGGCCCCATCCCCTGTGAGTCTGGCTTCAGTCCCCTGAATGTGCGTGCGTGTGCGTTTTGTCATTGGCGTGTGTGTCAGTGTGCTGGATGTGTGTGTGCTGGTGTGTGCCTGTGCCAGTGTGTGTGTGCCTGGGATGGGTAAGGTGCTGGGGAGTGTGGATGGAGCAGAGGCAGGAGGGGTGAGGGACCGTTTGAGGAGGGACACTGCTGCCGTCAGGGAGGAGTCCATGGACCTATTGCCCCTCTGTAGGTCAGACATGCCCGATGAGATGCCCTCCATGAACGACACCAGCTGAGTCAACAGCGCGGTGTGCGCATGGAGGACACTCAGCATGGCTGTCTGCCCTACATGGAGCTGGCGAAGGAGGTACACAGACTCCTCACTCAGGGCAGCAGGGGACACAGGGGCAGGGGTGCGGTGCCTGGCCCAAAGGAGACACGCTCCCGGACATGGGAGCCTCCACGGACCTGGGGAATGGGAGCCGATGGGAGGGCGGTGGTGGTGCTGGTGGTGGCGGGGACAGCAACACTAGCTGGGGTGTGGTGGCTGCTGACACCCGCCTCCACAAGGGAGTCATCCTCCGAGTTGCTCTGGTCCTCAGCTGAGGTGGATGCTGCTGAGGACTCCTCGGTGTGGCTCCCTCGCCCTCCGTGCCACTGGGTCCCTCCGACCACTCCTCGGCTGCTGACCCAGTCTGGCTCTCCGGCTCCTCCTGGTCCGTGGAGCTGTCCCCTTCCGTGGCCGTGGATGTATCTGCAAACAATGGGGAAACAGACAGACATCAGTCACCTGCACCAAACGCACACACCACTGTGAGCACAGCACATTACAGAGCAAGCCCTGGCATCATTAGTTGTACATTGCTAAAAGTGCCCTAATTGAACAGGAGAAGTCAATTGTCAGTCTGATGCCAAGCATGGCACTCACATCCCACATGGCCTTGCACCCATCTGTCTGGTGTCTGTTGGATTGCAACACCCCAGTGTTGACACATGCACCAAGTACACAGTAGTTGGACAGTGCAGAGGACACGGTGTGGACACATCACAGCTCTTGCCACTGAGTCAGTACAGGTTTACGGATGTAAGGGATGCCCAGAGTCAAATAGGAAATGCATGTGATGCATTCCAGCGACAGACACCATGATGCACCCATGTCCTGATAGCCAGCGCCACTATGGTGTGCATGTAGCACATGTCACTCCCCTGCAGGATCACCAATCAGTAGACACATGCCATGGCGGAGGCATGACTGCAAAGTCATACATCACTGTCTCAGTGATGTATGACTTTGCAGCCAGACAACAACACTCTGCACTGTGTCACAATAGTAGGTCATGGGGAATGCAAGTCCTGGAGCTGCACAAGTGCACATGTACATCCCCCCCACAACACATCCTCTTAACCCTCATCTGTCCAGGTCATACCTATTGGACATATGGGAGACCTGTGACACTACCCTCTGAACCTGAGCCCCTCACACTCTGCTGTGCATGGGGAACAGCTGCCTGAACTTCACATTTACATGCCCCAGTCTGCATGGGCAGCTGATCAGACACCTATGTGTCACACAAGTATCGTCTCCTATGGTCACATCTCCAGTGGCATGCTGAGCCCCTACCAAGAAACTCCACAGCAGTCCTGGCGACTAATCCACAGCACACTGACACAGAGGCAGACACCTGAGGGGTCAAATCACTGTGCACAATGTGTCCTCTGATACACGGGAGTGGGAGTACAGAGTGTATTGTATGGCCTGGAGTAGGCATGACTGTCCAGCCCCACATGAATGAGGGATGAGCCCTGGACTGTAGGCAGCTGGCTAAGTATGTGTGACACACGTCATATACATACTCCTGGGGCCCAAACATTGTTCCCACCCGCAGCATGGGTGTGTGCCAGGTACCCCAGCCACATGTGGTGGATCAGCTCAGCAATTGGACCACAGATCAAAGTAACACGCTGAATACATGTCAGAATACAGGCATTGTGTAAGCAATGGACCCACCCATGATGCCCACCACAGAGTCAGGGAAACAGATGCTGTCTCCCACCTTGAGTCAAGCAAACTGCAAGGACACAGTCCTAAGTGACAGAATTCCCTGCATGTAAGGGCCACACCTGGGTATCAGATGAGGAGTGGGCAGTGCACAATAGAGGGACATGGCTCCTGGACAACATGACTGCTGTACTGTGGCAGTTCAACCTGGCCCGAGGAGGGCACATAACATGTTAGACAGAGTACACAGTGCAGTCTTTGACTCACCCCCTCCTTGCTGCTCTCTGGCCTTCAGCTGCCCATCCAGGTCTGGAAAGACCACCGCCAGGATCCTGAGCATGTGGGGGTCAGGGTCCGTGTTCCGCCCCTCCTGCGAGGAGGCGACAGCTTCAGCTGGACCCGTGCAATCCTCCGGGTCCAGCCCCGAAGGTCCTGCCACCTCTTTTGGCAGTTGCGGATCCGGCGCTTGTAGACCCCCACGGACCGGACAGCCCGGACGATGTCCTTCCATATCTCATGCTTCCGATGGGCAGAAGCCTGTCAGGATGACAAAGTGATAAGGCCATTACTACACATGCAACATATCCGTGCATGACACAGTTGCATATACATGTCGCAATCACAGGGGCACATGGTGTACCCAGGCAGTGCACGGCTGCCCATGGACAGTTTTCCAGAAGTCACTACATGGTATCATAGCATGGGGAGTAAAACCCTGTTCAGAAGCACTGTCACTGCACCATACCTGTCCAGTGCAAGTCACTACACACTATGGGGGTGACAACTACTCAGTGAGCCTGCTAGCCAGTGGTGTGCTGACTCTCAGCCTTGCTAGTCAGACAAAATGCACATTCAGAAAGGCAGTGCACAGAACACTCACCTGCTCCCCTGGTGTCCCATACAGCTTGCTGTACTGTGGAAGTAGGCTGTCCAGCAGGGCCTGGTTCTCTTCAAGGCTGAAGGCTGGGGCTCTCTCCACAGTACGTGCCATTGCAGGGTCCAGAGGGGCAGAGACAGCAGCAGTGCAGTGGCAGATGTCGTCCTGGAGCATGTAGTGCAGGCAAGTGGGCTCTCAGGGGAACATGCAGCAATATATATGTGCTGGAGAGGCAGATACTGTCCCTTGTGTCCAAAGTGATAGGTCCAAGTCGTTTGCATCTTCTGAATCTGGCCAATCCATGGAATAGCAGCACCAAAACACGCCCACAGCATCCTTCAAAATTTCAACTTCATGACATACATGATTTTGCAACATTGTTGTGGGTGACCAACTGATTTTCCAGCAACCGACTCGCTCGAATATTCGAAAACGCGTCCGTTGCCAGGCAAGCCCATTGTCAATGGGTGCGCACCGATCGGTCCATTGAGGTACAACGCGCACAGGGGTACAACGCGTACCCGCACACATTGAAAGCAATGGGCCGGCCGGAGGCACCGATCGGTCCATTGCAGTACAACGCGCACAGGGGTACAACGCTGCACTCGCACACATTGAATGCAATGGGCCGGCCGGAGGCACCGATCGGTCCATTGCAGTACAACGCGCACAGGGGTACAACGCGCACCCGCACACATTGAATGCAATGGGCCGGCCGGAGGCACCGATCGGTCCATTGCAGTACAACGCGCACAGGGGTACAACGCTGCACCCGCACACATTGAATGCAATGGGCCGGCCGGAGGCACCGATCGGTCCATTGCAGTACAACGCGCACAGGGGTACAACGCGTACCCGCACACATTGAATGCAATGGGCCGGCCGGAGGCACCGATCGGTCCATTGCAGTACAACGCGCACAGGGGTACAACGCGTACC
Source organism: Calotriton arnoldi (assembly GCA_963921515.1). NCBI lineage: Eukaryota > Metazoa > Chordata > Amphibia > Caudata > Salamandridae > Calotriton > Calotriton arnoldi. The sequence continues at coordinate 109,039 of CAWUFW010021561.1, forward strand.
CGCACACATTGAATGCAATGGGCCGGCCGGAGGCACCGATCGGTCCATTGCAGTACAACGCGCACAGGGGTACAACGCGTACCCGCACACATTGAATGCAATGGGCCGGCCGGAGGCACCGATCGGTCCATTGCAGTACAACGCGCACAGGGGTACAACGCTGCACCCGCACACATTGAATGCAATGGGCCGGCCGGAGGCACCGATCGGTCCATTGCAGTACAACGCGCACAGGGGTACAACGCGTACCCGACACATTGAATGCAATGGGCCGGCCGGAGGCACCGATCGGTCCATTGCAGTACAACGCGCACAGGGGTACAACGCGTACCCGACACATTGAAAGCAATGGGCCGGCCGGAGGCACCGATCGGTCCATTGCAGTACAACGCGCACAGGGGTACAACGCGTACCGCACACATTGAAAGCAATGGGCCGGCCGGAGGCACCGATCGGTCCATTGCTGTTCAACGCATCACTGTACATGTGACTGGCATATGTCAGCATGCCTGTCTCAGATGGACATATGCCAGCCACAGATAGCTCCCAGGGAGTGAGGGGCACACCTACATCACGACAGCCTGTCCAAACCTTATCATAAGGCATGTAAGGCTGCATTTCCTATTGTGTGTATGTTGGTGTACATGTTGTCCTGTGGGTGTCACCTGTGGGCAGCCACCCCCAGGCTGTGCACGTGTTAATGGGGACAGGATCCTGGGTGTTACGTGTACGTGACCACTGTGATGTGCAACTGTTCATATCTGTGCATGTGCCATGGTCACATTTCACAGTGGTGTTTGTGTATGTCATGTCACATACCCCGTGAGTCCCATGTGGGACGGTATGTTTGAGCCAGGGTGTCCCAGTGGCACAATAGTGATGGCCCTCCACAGTCTTTGTGCATGTAGTGTTTACAATGTCTCTGATTTCATGTGCACAATGGGAGACAGTCTCCACATCCACGTTGTGTGTGCATGGACTCTGATGTTGTGCGTGTGTGTCACAGACGTCCATGGCTCTCCTGCCATGGCAAGTGTGGCCACTACCTGTGGGGGTCATGTTTGTTTTGTTGTGGTGTACACATGATACTCCAGGTGATGCCAGTGTCCATGTGGCATTACAGGGTCCCTGGGAATGTGCCTGTCGTTGAGCTGTGGTGCCTGGGGCACATCTGTCCTCACATGTCACTGGGGGTGACTGTGACACAGCATCATGATATCCAATGGGCCAACCTGGGACAAATTGATGCCACCTGTAGGACCGTGTTGACAGATGTTGGCCATGTATGTACCATACATGTCGCTCCGGTACTGCACACTTCATGTAGTTGTGCCTCATGATGATGTATGTTGGGATCTTGAGTGTGTTCAATGCCGCATATGTGGGGTGACTGACGATCTTGCTTACTTCTCCTCTGCACTGCAGGGCTCCTGCTGTCCATCGGCCATTCCCAGACCTGGCAACGATGGTGGAACGGGACAGCATCCGACGGTACCGCTTCACCAGGCAGCTGATTGAGGATTTTGCAGTGCAGTTGTCCCCACATTTGCAGCCTGGCCGGCCGTATCCTACAGCGCTGACCCCCAAGGTGAAGGTGATGGCAGCCCTACACTTCTTTGCCACCGGTACCTTCCAACATACTGTGGCGTCTGCTGGTGGGATGTCACAGACCATGTTCAGCCGTGTGCTCCGCGATTTCTTGGCGGCAATGTTGCTCTTCCTGAACCGGTACATCTATTTCCCTAGACTGCGACGACTCACTGACGTGAAGAGTGACTTTTATGCCCTGGGGAGGATGCCGCATGTCATTGGCTCCATTGATGGGACACATGTGGCTTTGGTACCACCACAGGCCCAGGAGCAGGCCTACAGGAACCGCAAGCACTACCACTCGGTCAATGCACTGGTGGTGTGTCTTGCAGACATGACCATCACACACGTGTGTGCCCGTTTCCCTGGTTCAGCACACGATGCCTTTGTGATGAGGAGTAGTCGCATCCCCAGGTTGATGGCACAGATGCAGAACCAGCGTGCCTGGCTTGTCGGTGTGTACTGACTTTGTGCCATTGTGTGTGATCTGATCTGTAGTATTCCGCCCACTTTTCCAAGTCAGCTGATGTGCACTTGTCTGTCCGTAGGTGACTCGGGATACCCCAACATGCCGTGGTTGCTGACACCCTCAGGAACCCTGTGACACCTGCCCAGATGCGCTACAATGAGGCACATGGTCGGACCAGGAGAGTGATTGAGCGGACCTTTGGTCTCCTGAAGAGCCGCTTCCGCTGCCTGGACAAGACCGGAGGGTCCCTCCCATATGCCCCTGCGAAAGTGTGCAAGATTATCATCGTCTGCTGCATGCTCCACAACCTGGCAGTGCGGAAGGAGTTGCCTCTCATCCAGGATGACGATGACCAACATCCGCCACCTGTGGAGGATCCTGGCCTGGACCACGATGCCAGTGACGATGATGATGATGATGGTGATGGTGATGTCCGCACACAGCTCATCACCAACTTCTTTAGCTGAATGTGAGTATCCTGAGGTGTCATGTCAATGATGTGAGTTGGCATGATGTGTGGGTGGTGCTCTGGTGCTGTTGGAGTGTGTCCATGGGCTACTTGACTGGATGTGTGTTGCGATGTGTGGTGACAGGTGGGCTGTACTCCCCAACAGTGTTGACATGCTAACTTGGTTCTGGGTGGGTATCTTGTAACATGTATTGTGCATGAGTTTTGCTGTTCTGTCCTGTACTCCATTGCTTTTGACTGTGTGTCATTTCTGTCCTTCACAGGGTACTTTCAGATTCGTTTGGTCAACTGTGTCCACCGACAACGTGATTGCACATCCAGGCTGGTAGCTGTTGTGTCCCTACAGGTGATGTGCGCCACACCCATGGACTTCCTTCTGTCTACAGTTGTTGACTGTGTGCCCGCTACCAGGTGGGGTTACCTTGCATCTGTAGTGGTTACGGCATGTTGCTACTGTGTAATAAACCTGTGCTTCACTTAGTGATGTGCGTTGTCTGTGGTCACACATTTGACTGCCATTTGCTTACTGCACCTGTGGGCTACTTGACTACAACTGGGAATGGGTGTGGTGTCTGTGCATTGCACCGTCTTCCCTGGCAACATCAGTGTAGGCAATGAGTCAGATGGCCTAGGTGTGTATGTGTTGTGTAGCCCTGGTGGTGTGTCTCCTCATATGTGTCACGTTGCCTGTACTCACATGCCTGTGTTGTCCTTGCTGTTGCAGTTCGCATACACAGTGTAATTTTGTTGTTCATCATCCCCATAACAGTACCCACGTTGGAATCACGACAGAGGCAAGTATGGTGTATTATTGTGTTTATTGTGATACATCTGTGATAATAGTGCATAGGATGGATTGTGCTGTACATGAATCTTGCAATCCCAAGTTCCTAGATGAATAGAAAGTCCAGGTAGACAGGATCCCCAGTATCGGGGCCACAGTTGTCTGACACATTGTTCCAACTTGTACTCCCCATGCAATGTGTGGGAGTAGTGTTGCCATCAACAGGGTGAACAGTCTGTGCACAAAGGCGAAAATCCAGAACAGGTTCAGGCTTCCTGGGAGTTGCGCTTGGCCATCAGCCTCTCACTTTCCCCTCCTCGGACGACCCCTCTTCTTGGGGGGCCCTCAAGTGCAGGCTGCTGCGGTGCAGGGGACTCTCCGCCAGAGTCCTCCTCCCTCCCTGTGGCAGTTGCAGTTTGTTCGGTACCAGATGTTGTTGGCACACAGGGAGGTGTGGACTGGTTGCTGTTCATCTGGCGGAGGCATTGTAAAATGTCCCTGTGCACCGCCGTCATCTCATGTAGTACATCCCACTTGGACTCCACGCGGGTCATGTGGGAGTCCACACGTGACATGTGGGAGTCCACACGTGACATGTGTGACTCCACATGGGACATGTGGGAGTCCAAGCGGGCATGATGGGCAGCCTGCTGCTGTTTGATGTCTCTGAGGAGCCCCACTACCTGGCTGAGCTCTCCGGTGCTGGACTGGTACGCATCAGCTATGCGTACCAGTTGTGGGTCTTCATGCACACCAGCAACGTCTGCAAGCAGCGACCTCTGTCTCCCCACCCTCCCACCACCCCTGCTGACATGTGCAGTGTGTGCAGTTGCACGCACAGATAACCCTGGTCCACCTTGGGGGTTGGTGGTGGTGGTGGTGTCCATGGCCCCAGGTTGGTCCAGGGTCACTGCGCTGGTGTTGTTCCTTATTCTGTCCATGTCGGCAGGGATGGTATTCGTGGTGACAGTCGTTGGAGGGGTGGGTGCAGGGGGTGCAGCTGGTGGACCTGCTGGTGCTGCAGCTGGTGGTCCTGCTGGTGCAGCATGTTGACTTGCACCGGATGTGCCAGGTTGTTCTTCATCGTCCGAGGAGGACAGAGGCTGTACGACGCCAGTGAGCTCGGCATCCTCTTGAGCCTGGGACTGGGACTCCTCAGCGTCTGCTGCTGTGTCCCTATCATCACCTGTTTTTGGGAGACACAAACAATGTATGTCATGTTTCTGCAGGCATCAGTGGTTGACACACCTGACAGTTGTGACTGTGCCTCGGGGTGCGGGCCTGTACATTGTATTGTCCTAAGTCGTCACAGTCAGGGGTTGATATTGGTGTGGCACATTGTCCTGCATTATTTGGGCATTTCTATGTATTCTCTGGGGTGTGAACATGGTCTGCATTGATTGTGTTTGGTTGACAGCCAGACCTCCTTCCCACCCACCCACCCACCCAGTCAGTTATCCCACCATGGAACGTGCTTGCATTGCAGGGAGTGTAAGTTGTCTCTCAGGATGTCAGTCAGAGGTGTCCTGCTGTTTGTTGGTGCACAGTTGGCAGCAGGGCCTTGTGCTCCCCGCAGCAGTAGCCAGTGTCAGCCATCTTGTGAGTCCTTCTCCACTCCCTGTGATGTGAGCATGGTTCAGGGTGGTGTTGATGGGCCAGTTGTGAGGCTGAGCAATGTCTGTGACTACGACTCCCATCATGCTATTGCCTCCACCCCCTTCCCAGCATGCCCATGCTTCCTTCCTTTTGACTCTGCTTCCCTGTGGGGTGGGCTGGCTGTGCTGACAGGATGGCTGGGAGTGTTGTCCTGGCAGTTGTTTGGCTAAGAGTCCCAAGAGTGTCCCTGTGCTTCACACAACATAACCCAGGGTGGTGGTGCTTTGTGGGATCTTGTGTTAGGATGGAGGGCATTGCATTCTACCAGGTGGGTACTGTGGAGTTTGTGTTGGGGGGGTGTGAGGGGAGGTGCTGGTGACTATGGTCAGTGCTGCAAGTCCCCCTTCCCACCCAGCCAGCCGGATATCCCACCATGGAACGTGCTTGCATTGCAGGGAGTGTAAGTTGTCTCTCAGGATGTCAGTCAGTGGTGTCCTGCTGTTTGTTGGTGCACAGTTGGCAGCAGGGCCTTGTGCTCCCCACAGCAGTAGCCAGTGTCAGCCATCTTGTGAGTCCTTCTCCACTCCCTGTGATGTGAGCATGGTTCAGGGTGGTGTTGATGGGCCAGTTGTGAGGCTGAGCAATGTCTGTGACTACGACTCCCATCATGCTATTGCCTCCACCCCCTTCCCAGCATGCCCATGCTTCCTTCCTTTTGACTCTGCTTCCCTGTGGGGTGGGCTGGCTGTGCTGACAGGATGGCTGGGAGTGTTGTCCTGGCAGTTGTTTGGCTAAGAGTCCCAAGAGTGTCCCTGTGCTTCACACAACATAACCCAGGGTGGTGGTGCTTTGTGGGATCTTGTGTTAGGATGGAGGGCATTGCATTCTACCAGGTGGGTACTGTGGAGTTTGTGTTGGGGGGTGTGAGGGGAGGTGCTGGTGACTATGGTCAGTGCTGCAAGTCCCCTTCCCACCCAGCCAGCCGGATATCCCACCATGGAACGTGCTTGCATTGCAGGGAGTGGAAGTTGTCTCTCAGGATGTCAGTCAGTGGTGTCCTGCTGTTGGTTGATGTGCAGTTCCCAGCATGCCCTTGTGCTCCCCACGACACAGCAACAGTGTCAGACATCTTGATGGGCCTTTCTCCACTCTCTGTGGATGTGCATGCGTGAGTGTGAGCTTGATGGGCCATGTGGTGGGGGATGTAGAGTCTGTGACTACGACTCCCATCATGCTATTGCCTCCACCCCCTTCCCAGCATGCCCATGCTTCCTTCCTTTTGACTCTGCTTCCCTGTGGGGTGGGCTGGCTGTGCTGACAGGATGGCTGGGAGTGTTGTCCTGGCAGTTGTTTGGCTAAGAGTCCCAAGAGTGTCCCTGTGCTTCACACAACATAACCCAGGGTGGTGGTGCTTTGTGGGATCTTGTGTTAGGATGGAGGGCATTGCATTCTACCAGGTGGGTACTGTGGAGTTTGTGTTGGGGGGGGTGAGGGAGGTGCTGGTGACTATGGTCAGTGCTGCAAGTCCCCCTTCCCACCCAGCCAGCCGGATATCCCACCATGGAACGTGCTTGCATTGCAGGGAGTGTAAGTTGTCTCTCAGGATGTCAGTCAGTGGTGTCCTGCTGTTTGTTGGTGCACAGTTGGCAGCAGGGCCTTGTGCTCCCCACAGCAGTAGCCAGTGTCAGCCATCTTGTGAGTCCTTCTCCACTCCCTGTGATGTGAGCATGGTTCAGGGTGGTGTTGATGGGCCAGTTGTGAGGCTGAGCAATGTCTGTGACTACGACTCCCATCATGCTATTGCCTCCACCCCCCTTCCCAGCATGCCCATGCTTCCTTCCTTTTGACTCTGCTTCCCTGTGGGGTGGGCTGGCTGTGCTGACAGGATGGCTGGGAGTGTTGTCCTGGCAGTTGTTTGGCTAAGAGTCCCAAGAGTGTCCCTGTGCTTCACACAACATAACCCAGGGTGGTGGTGCTTTGTGGGATCTTTGTGTTAGGATGGAGGGCATTGCATTCTACCAGGTGGGTACTGTGGAGTTTGTGTTGGGGGTGTGAGGGGAGGTGCTGGTGACTATGGTCAGTGCTGCAAGTCCCCTTCCCACCCAGCCAGCCAGCCAGATATCCCACCATGGAACGTGCTTGCATTGCAGGGAGTGTAAGTTGTCTCTCAGGATGTCAGTCAGTGGTGTCCTGCTGTTTGTTGGTGCACAGTTGGCAGCAGAGCCTTGTGCTCCCCACAGCAGTAGCCAGTGTCAGCCATCTTGTGAGTCCTTCTCCACTCCCTGTGATGTGAGCATGGTTCAGGGTGGTGTTGATGGGACAGTTGTGGGGGGGCAATATGTGTGAGTGCGACTCCCATGATGCTATTGGCTACACTGACTTGGCCAGCATACACAGAATTCCTTCCTTTGAGTGGTCTTCACTGTGTGTTGGTGTTGTTGTGGTGGCTACATGTGTGGATGTGTGTGTTAGTTCTATTTGTGCCACTGCCTAGCTGTAGTTGTGGTTGTGTTTGTACATGTGTTGGCACAGTTGGATGTGACTTTTTTGATGGCATGTGTTGTGTTTATCTGACTGACATACACATTTTGGGATGATTCTGTTCTAGTTGCTGTGTAATTGCTATGAGTGCATGGTTTGACTCTCCCTTGACAGTGATGTGTGTGTTTTGTGGCAGTTTATTGTGTACATTTGTTGTGTACTCACCAGGCTCTGGGATGTCCTCTAGTCCATATACGCTCACTGGCGGAAGGATGGCCCGCACCTTCTCCTCCCAGGGCCTGAGGTATACTGGCTTGGCAGGAGGGCCACTGCCGGTGTATTGGCTCAGGTGGTAGTCTTTCTTGAGCAGCTCCCGGACCCTCCTGCGCACGTCATACCACCTGTTCTGGATGTCGGTCTTTGTGCGCCGACATGGTGATTGGGCGTTCACCCTGTTGATGATCCTCTCCCACATCTTGGTTTTCTGCGACATGGGGGTCTGTTGGACCAGAGTGCCAAACAGCTGTGGCTCCACCCTGAGGATCTCGCTCTACCATGACTTCCAATTCACTATCTAGGAACTTGGGATTCTTCTTGGGGGGCATGGTGATGGGTGGTGATAGTGGGTGCTGTGTGTGTTGGTGTGCAGGTGAGGGTGTGTGGGTGTGTGTTGTGCTGGGTGTATGTGAGGTAGGTATTTGTTGGTGTGCTGCTGGTGTGTGGCTTGTGTGAGGGATGAGCTGTGGGTGTGTGGTTGCTTTCTCTTGGGTGCTGGCAGTGGAATGGCATTTGCAAAGGCTCATGGTAGTGATTTGTGTCCTTTATATAGGTGGAGTTGTTGGTGTGTCTTTGTTCTCTGTCCCCACCCCCCAGTATTTATTGGCTTGGTAATTGCTTGTTTGGCCTTTTTTGGTTGATTTTTCCTTTGTGCTGTTTGTGTATGTTGGAAACGTTCTGTGACCGAGTCGGACCCTGCATTGGTCTCGTACGGTGTTTTCCGCTTCGCTCACGCTGTGTTTGTGCAGTTTTGTATGCTGCGTACGCGTCGGTCGCGGTGTATTGTGTTGCTTCGGCTCGGTTTTGTATGCGTGTCGGTCGTACGGGCTTGTCCTCCGTCCGACTCGGTCGTGTTTTTCGCGCCTTGCATCGTACTTTGCAGGTTGGAGTTGGCGGGTACGATTCGG